>SJYC01028414.1:0-77318 GCA_006408675.1 Madoqua kirkii | reverse complement strand
ATGGGGGCAGGAGGAGAAGGGGATGACCGAGGATGAGATGGCTGGATGGCATCACTGACTCAATGGACATGAGTCTGAGTGAACTCCGGGAGCTGGTGATTGACAGGGAGGCCTGGTGTGCTGCGATTCAAGGGCTCACATAGAGTCAGACTTGACTGAAGCCACTTAGCAGTAGCAGCAACTGTCGCATAACTTAGTCTATCTTAACTAATATAAGGTAATCACTGTTACTGATCCTAACTAATGTAAGGTGATTTGTAATTTTCAATAGATTTCAAAAGTATGAAGTTTAAAATGTCCTAAAAAGGGATTTCCCCCAAATAATTTTCAAATCATGAAAGCTGAAGAAAATAAGAGCTGTTTCTTAACGCACATTGTGCTTTGGCTGACATAACCTAAAAAGTAACCTGAAATAGCACAAGTTTGTGTGTGTGTGTGTGTGTGTGTACATACATGTACCCATGGATGAAATATGTGTGTGTTTTCTGTTTTCCACTGATTACTCTGCCTTTCCTATCTGATTTGTTCTTCTAATCTTGGAAACTGAGTGATTGCTTTCTGAATTATATCAGCAAAGCTCTTCTTCCAACTTCAAGTTTTATGTGATTCTATCACTGTAGCTCAGCAAAAGGTATTTCTCACAAGTCCACTGGCTTATTTAGCTTGTGCGTGTGCATAAATATACACATAAGTATTCTACTCACTCAAAGTAAAAAGTTTGTAACAGAAATCCGAGCAATTCTCTTAAACTAATTTAAAAGATGACACAACAACTAGACATTACCTCTGTCTCTGTCATTTCACTGCTGAAACCCCTGTTTTGTAATTGTGATTCTGCAAACTTTCTCTTTTCTGCTGTACTGATTGTGATGTGAAATATTGCTATTATTGTTATTAAAGCAGGTACACATTATTAAGCAGCTAAAGGTTTATGCTAGATATATTCTAATTATCTAACTGAATCCTCACAACAGCCTTATGACACTACCTCATTATATTGCTTTATAGCAGTATCTCATTGGAGAAGGCATAAAGCACACAGAGATTGTGTAACTTGCTCAGGATAATACTGAATGTAAATGACAGAAACAGGATTTGAACCCAGGAAGGCTGATTCTGAAGTTTTAGTTTCAACTTAGATAGCTTCAAGTTCTAATTTTGTGTCTTCAGTTTTCAGAATGTGTCCTGCCTGTAGCACAGTTTTTTCCAGATAGCTCAACAACAGCATCATGAATAAAAATAAAATTAGTGGGTACACATACTTAAATTCATATTGAAGATTTATTTCTTTTAATTTGATAGTATTGATTTTCTATTAAAAAAACCAAAATCTTGAAAACAAATATGGATTTTTCCCCTTAAAAAAAAAGTCAGAACAGGTGCAACAGTAGCCCTTCATTCCTGCACAGAAAGAACTGCTGATAGCAGAGCAGCTGCCCGTCTGAGACCAGAAACATTTCCTACCATGCTGGCCTCAGCCAGCTTATGTATGTGTATTCACCTCCCCTTTAGTATAATGTGAAACACCAGGAAAGATAAGGTAGGACTGTGATCAAGAGGGACCGTACCAATCCATGCATGTCGCTTTACATTTGTGCTTTGAAAATAAGACATCATCACACAGGGGCTACTATCCATATCCTTTGGATAATATCTGTTGGTCTAGACTAGAATGTAAAAAAAAAATTAAGAACAAAAAAAAAGGCGGGCAGGTTGCCCAGGTGCAATTTCTGACAAAAATATCAGCTGTTCCAGAAAAACATTTCAGGAACTGATTATGAAAAGAATAAGTTTTTTTTCTTCTCATTTTGCTTCTTAGACAACTCTCACCTTACTTCCTTTTGCAGTACAAAGCTGGCATCATTGTCAAGTTCATCGTCAGTTCACTGGCAGCAGTCAGTAGAGATACTTGAAAGCTTTTCATTGAAAAAGAAATTTAAAAGTGATAGGTTTCCATCGTTCAACCTTTCATAAGAAGCTGATATTTCTGCCTTTTGAAGTTCCCTGGCCACATCCATATTACAGTCCCCACTGGGCTGGGCCTTTTTAAAGGGGCACAACTAAACCTCAAATTGGTTCCCAGTCCCAGTGGCTCAGTGATAAAGAACCTGTCTGCAATGCAGGAGAGACAGGAGATGCTGGTTCCATCCCTAGGTCAGGAAGGTCCCCTGGAGCAGGACATGGCATGCTACCTATAAAATGGCCTTAATATTTCATCATAGCTTTTACCTAAGAACTTAGCAACTGAACTAAAATAGTCTTTGATATCTGACACACAGTGACTATTCAATAAATAGCAACTATTGTTACAATCAAACAATAATAATTCAGAGTCAACAGTGAGCTAATTTTCTCAGATATTGTTCCTTTATTACTTTTTCAGATAGTGTAGTATGTTCTGGGTATTTTCAGAATTAATAGAAACAGTCTCATTGAAATGAATTAAAGAACATTATCCTCAATTAGAAAAAAAAAAAAGCCAAACCAACTCAGGGAAGGGCAAATGATATTCAATGTTTAAATGAGAACGTTTCTGAGGTGAGGAATATAACAGAATATTTATAAGAATAAGTGAATTATAGTATTACATTAACAAAAATTATCCTTTCTAATGAGGAGCACTCAGGCTAAATTTCTACATTACTCAACAGAGAAAATTACTTTCCACAGAGAAAGACTGAAAGTAATATTAGATTTTCAAACATACCAACTATGTATGGTAGTAATATTTGTCTCCTTTTTTAAAAAAATACAAACTTTGAAGACAGAATGCCACAGTACATTATTTGGGCTGAAAATGTTTATGAGGTGATCTCATAAATACTTTAATAAGAAAAACAAAATTCTAATTATTTTTCCTGAATGTGAGTTCTGTTAATTTACTAACAATTTATAATAATTTATATTTGTCTCCTTTTTTAAAAAAATACAAACTTTGAAGACAGAATGCCACAGTACATTATTTGGGCTGAAAATGTTTATGAGGTGATCTCATAAATACTTTAATAAGAAAAACAAAATTCTAATTATTTTTCCTGAATGTGAGTTCTGTTAATTTACTAACAATTTATAATAATTTATATATTATGATTAGCTTATCCTAATACAACTGGAATCAAGATTGCCAGGAAAAATATCAATAACCTCAGATATGCAGATGACACCACCCTTATGGCAGAAAGTGAAGAGGAACTCAAAAGCCTCTTGATGAAAGTGAAAGAGGAGAGTGAAAAAGTTGGGTTAAAGCTCAACATTTAGAAAACAAAGATCATGGCATTTGGTCCCATCACTTCATGGGAAATAGATGGGAAAACAGTGGAAACAGTGTCAGATTTTATTTTGGGGGGCTCCAAAATCACTGCAGATGGTGACTGCAGCCATGAAATTAAAAGATACTTACTCCTTGGAAGAAAAGTTACGACCAACTTAGATAGCATATTCAAAAGCAGAGACATTACTTTACCGACTGAGGTCCGTCTAGTCAAGGCTATGGTTTTTCCGGTGGTCATGTATGGATGTGAGAGTTGGACTGTGAAGAAAGCTGAGCGCTGAAGAATTGATGCTTTTGAACTGTGGTGTTGGAGAAGACTCTTGAGAGTCCCTCAGACTGCAAAGAGATCCAAGCAGTCCATTCTGAAGGAGATCAGGCCTGGGATTTCTTTGGAAGGAATGATGCTAAAGCTGAAACTCCAGTACTTTGGCCACCTCATGCGAAGAGTTGACTCATTGGAAAAGACTCTGATGCTTGGAGGGATTTGGGGCAGGAGGAGAAGGGGACGACATAGGATCAGATGGCTGGATGGCATCACGGACTCAATGAACATGAGTCTGAGTGAACTCCGGGAGTTGGTGATGGACAGGGAGGCCTGACATGCTGCAATTCATGGGGTCGCAAAGAGTCGGACACGACTGAGCAATTGAACTGAACTGAAGGGAACTGAATACAACTGAAAGTCCTTCCTCTTCTACAGGAAATAAGGGAACACTTTTACTTGAGTGGAGTTTAGTTAGTTGATATCAAGGAAATTATGTTTATCACATCAAATCTGGCTTACTCATTTACAACATGAAAGGGTTGACCGAGATCACTTCCTGGGCCTCTCTCATCTCTAACATTTGACTTATAACCACTCTGACTTTTCTAGTACAGAGGTTATTATAATTTGGGGATGCTGATTTGATCCCTGGTTCATCATTTCCAGGTAATAACACTGTAATAGGTGCAGTCCAGGACAATTAGTTCTGTGTCAGACAGATGTGCCAGAAACATAAAGAATGAATATTCAGTTCCATAATGGGCCAATGAATTTTGCTAAGAGCAAATCCACTTCACAGCCACAGTTCTCCCTTAGCACACAAATTTATGCTGCTGTCAGAAAAGAAATAGAGAAAGACATCTACAATAAAAGAAGTAGCTAGTTCACTAAGACCAGCTGGAATCATGGCTACCTGCTGGAATCGGCTGGGTGGGAGAGGTGGAGGAGGTGGAAGAAGCAACTCTAAGATACTGCAAATTCTTGCAGAGGCTAGCAACTCGGTAATATTTTTAAAACAATATAAAAACAACCTGCGGATAGCGTTTTCCCCAAGTAAGAACAGCTAAACATACAATGCAATTAAAACTATGCTTCTCCAGTTTTTAATAAAAGAAAGCCCATTTAGACATGAAAAAAATCAGTCTCATAATAGAACCCATTCTTTTAAATTAAATAAATTTTAGCTTAGAAAATCTAACTATATTGGTCTTTTGGGTATCATCATAGATCCTCCATGAATCAACAGTGATAACAAGCACCTGAAGCCACTTTGTTTTTAGCATTTTATAAACATATATATTGGTTTATATGTTTTTATAAACCAATATTAACATGCATGAATGTATCATTACTTTCATACTAAAAATGATGAACTCAATTTCACTGTAGAAGA
This sequence comes from Madoqua kirkii, assembly GCA_006408675.1. NCBI lineage: Eukaryota > Metazoa > Chordata > Mammalia > Artiodactyla > Bovidae > Madoqua > Madoqua kirkii. The sequence continues at coordinate 72,389 of SJYC01028414.1, read as the reverse complement.
TCTAGGCAATAAAAAATAAATTTAGGAAATGAACAGAAGTGTCAACCACTACTATGTATAAAATAGATAACTAATGAGGACCTACTATGTAGCACAGCAAACTCTACTCAGTGCTCTGTGTGACCTAGTGGGGAAGGAAATCCGAAAAGGAGGGAATGCATGCATATGTATAGCCGATTCACATTGCTGTACAGCAGAACTAACAACAATATTGTAAAGCAACTATACGCCAATCAATATTAAATAAAAAAAAATATGACCTGATGCAGAAATCCATACTCATATAAAAGAACGTGAGTCTTAGAAGATGGTTGGTGAGGCAGTGAGGTGGAGCTCGTCTGGGGTTCATATGGCAGCACTCCTGCTCCCCAGGGGCACCCATTCAGCACACTGAGTGTAAACTCTGAATCTCTCCAAGATTAACACCTTGGACCTCATTGCTTCCTTCCCTTCCAGGGCTCCCGTGGCTGTCATGCAGTAATCAAAATCTCCCACACTTCCTTCCTACTCAAGTCCACTTTATTGCAAGAAGCTTCATGCCTAGACCAGCATCTCCTGCTGTCTCTTTCCTGGTGCTGTGTGTAATGTTGATACGTAAAAAGTGAAAATTATATGCCTTTAAAATGCCCTGGGTCAAGTTTGGGAAATTCTGAAAGAAAATTCAGAAGATCTTATTAGGTTTCAAAATGTCAGCATCCTTCAAAGCAAGGCCACAGAATGACTATTTCTCAAAAATTTTACTTGGAAAATAGTTTTGGAAATTCTAATTTGTTCTGTTTTGGCACTCATCTTCAAATTCAGATCTAAACAAGTAACGCTGGGGAAATAGACCATACATTTGGGATGGAAAGAAATCATTTCCTTTCAATACTTTTCCACTTAAAAACAAATTAATGTAATCTTATGGCTGAAGGTGTTGCCTTAAGGTTATCGATAAAGCCCATTCTTGATTTATTGATAAATATTTAGCAATTGGCAGATGAGCCACCTTTGATTAATCAAAATTTAGATAAGATAGAAAATCAATTAGTCTCAGTCATTTAAATTCAGGCTTTTTGATTTACACACTATAATTACAAGTATATTATTTTTTTGTCTGATTTCGGATATATTTATCATTGAGTTTGGCACGCACGATTTAATTGCTCTCCTTGAACATCAAATAAAAGCAACTCAAAGATGAATGACTGGGGGCAAAACTCCCTTTTCTGCAACTTCAGAATAATGGATTAAGTAACTAAACAGAGAAGAATACATTTTAGACTACTGCACACAGTTGTGTGGCTGCTTCTAAACAACAGATTTACTATTTTTAAAATATTAAAGCCGCTCTCCCACAAACTCTTTTTTTGCGGATCAGCAGTAATATGCCCTGAGGTAACTGATTATTGCCAAGCAGTGATGATAGCTGTTTTCAAATTCAGCAGGGGAGTCACATTTGAGAAGTCAAGGTCTATACGTGCCACTTAAACTATTATGGAACAAATCCAATGACCCTTGAAATCAGTTAAGCAGAATGAAAGTAGGGTGTCACTCTCCAAAATTCTTTGAGCTGGTGAACCCCAACTCAATAAGACATTAAACAGCTACCCTGTCCTTTTAATAACTACTTTGTTCTTACAAATAGCTTCGTTTCTAGAGCTGGGAATGATAATTAGGATTCCAGAGTTTGGTATAGCCAGCCAGCATTAGCATCGTGATTTTGTATGTTGGGGATTAATAACAGTACCCATAATGATGACAGAAAACGATAATAGTTTAAATTACTGATATTCATCTTAGGATGGTAAGCAGCTGTTAAAACATCTCTTTAGAAGTGAAAGTTCACCACATATCCTTTTCACCAAATAGAGGAAGCTTTCATGATAATTAGGAAGGAAGATTAACAAATCAAGTGTCATTCAGAGCACACTGGGATTGTTCTTTATTAACTTTTTTTTTCTCTCCACCTTAAGCTTTCTGGCCCTTAAGCTTTTTAGCAGCTGACACTGAAAGCAATGAGAGAAGCTCCTGGTTTCCACTTAAAACAACCCTTTCTAATTCACTATGGGAAGTATCTCATCTGCTTGCATTTGAAGAATGTGATCTGTTTCCCTAAAGGTGTCACTAACTGGTATGCCTAGAAAGTCACTGCCCGACTAGTAATTATTTTAAGGCATATGATATAATGCCAAGAAAGTCTTTCAGAGAATTGAAGTTTAGTCCATCACTTCCAAAGATCAGTTACAAATACCTTCAGCAAATAACTTGACACCTTGACAAGCAAGTTCATCATTTCCTTCATAAAATCAAGTTAGAATTGGTGTGTCCTAAATTATCTGGATCACATTAATCACCAGGATATTAGGGAGGGAATGGATTGTGACTGGTTTTCAGCCTAAAGTCAGTATCATGAACCTCCAGGTCAGAGGATATAAAATCAGAGCCAAGTTTAAACGGGCGGAATGTTTCCAGGTCCCTGGAAAATGGGGAACAGAGAGTGATCCTTCAAGATCACTGAGTCCACTTGGATCGGATAAGGATGGTACTCTGCTGATGTTGGTCACAATCCAGGAGAGTTCGATACCTGTAGATGTCTCTTAAATCAGGGTTTGTCCAAATTTTTTCTGTAAAGGACCAGCTTGCGAATATTCCAGGTTTTCAGGTCTTGTCTGTTTGTAAATACTCAGCTTTTACTGCAGGGTCAAAGCAGTCATAGACAGTAAGTAAAGAAATGAGTGTGGCTGGCTTCCAATAAAAGTTAGTTTTGAATTCATATACATTTCATTTGGCATGAAGTGCTAGTATTCTTCTGATTTTTTTCAACCATTTAAAAATTCAAAAAACATTCTTAGCTCATATACAAAAATGGTGGAAGGCTATTTGCTGATCCCTGCCTTCAATGAAAATGCCAAACTTTTAAGGCAATGTCTTCTCAAACGACAACATGCGCCACATAATGAAAGGACACAGACAGAATCAAGCGTCACCCTCTCTCTCGGTCCTAGCAGGGTCCTGCCTTCTCAAATGTCACTCGCAGCAGGGTATCCACAGGAGGAAGAGGCATTCCACTGTGTTCTGTTTCCATAACTAAACAAAGTGGGAATCTACGAAAAGTGAAGGCACACATGCCTGTGTGCATGGGGGTAAGTACAGGTGTGTGGTCTCTGATGCCAATCTGTAACTTGAACTGCAAAGTTGCAGTACTATGGAAAATCCAGGCTTCGAGGTTCCTCCCTAGATACGTCTCAGTTGTTCTGAGGTATATTAAAATCTGTATTTTAAGCAACTTCTCCAAGTGAGTCACATGATCTAATCTTTTGAGGAAACTAATATCAGAATCAAGGTCTAGCACAAACTGAAAGTTCATGGGGCTTTCAGGTCCAATTTAGGGCCCAATCTTCTTTCAGGCTGCAAGGATGACCTTTTTTCTATCTTATCCATATAAAATTGATTTTCTAAAGTGACATCAACATACATACCTATCTTAATACTATAAACTAAGGAAGAATGTAGAGCATGAGATCCTGAAGCCAGAAAAGCTTCTAGAGTTACTTAGAGGTGGTAAGGAAAAAAAAATGCTAAGCAAGAAATGTTCAAAGAAAACAGGGCACAAGCAATCAGTCTATGGTGAACTGATATGACCACAGTAGGCAAGTCAGAAAGATCACCTTTTCTTTGCAGGTGCTTTTCAAACAGTGACAGTTCCAAAACACTGAGAAATTCGGTAGCATACAGGGCAAGTGAACCCCTAGAAACCCATGGTAAGGAGGTTCTGTTTGAGCGAAGAGGTTGGGCAGGCCACACGTCTATGACAGTTCTGCTCTAAACAGTGGCGACAGCTGTGAACCAAAGGGCAGCCTTTCTCGGATAAACTTCAGCATCTCCTGAACGAACAGCTATACCAAACAGAAGCACGATCTTTGAATACAAAAGCTGAAGCTGGCTGCATCAGTTCTGCTATGGGTCAACCACCTAAAAAGGCTATTATCTCCTTCATCACCTGTTCTATCCCCAAACTTATATACCCTTGAGTTTAATGTTTGCTGTTTTTCTTCATGTTCCTAACTGGTCCCTCTCCTTATAGATTCTCTGGCTCAGCTTTCAGCTTAGATTTGTTCTTCATGCCAGCATCACTCTGTAATTCTGATTGCTCCAGGCCTCTGACCAGAGTTAATTCCTTCCCTAAACCTATAACATTGTAAAGAGCTTATTTTTTAGTTTGCTCAGAGCAATGTAGTAACTTTTTTGATGTGTATTATACCATGTTATTTAATTATTATTAGAAAATAATGTTGATAAAATCAATAATACATTACAGTAATAACTAACAACATAATTTCACTTTATGCCATGAGTTATGCTAAGTGCTTTACAAGAATATTACATTTAATATTAAAACACAGTGGTTTCCAGTATGACATGTAAGGAGCTTGGAAGTCATCATCATTTTCACAACAAGAAAAAACCTGAACAAATTGATGATTGGTAAGTTTTCTTAGATCCATCAGAAAACTGAGGTTACAGGACAAACTGCAGCCCTGAAAACTGGTGATGGGAATAGAGATTCACAGCAAAAGCCCAGAGGGAGAAGCCCCCAACTGAAGTCAGTACAGGTAAGAACGCTTCAACCTGTCATTGATGCATCACTAGAGGCTCACTGAAGACTAGCTTGAGAACTGAAAACTCCTTGGAGGCCCAGTCTTAGGGGGCCTCCCCACATTTTCAGGAGTACTACCCTCTACCACGTTCTAACCTTGAATGTAAGAGAAAAATTCCCAGTGCTTCCCTCTGGGAAAGAGGAAAGCCTTCTTGTGAAATATACTCAGAGCTCTCTCTTTTCTATTTAACAAGACCTACCCTTGGGAAAACTATTTTAGCAGAGGCAAAGGAGGTTTTACCAAAGGCTGACGACCTTAGTGAAGGAAATACTCAATTCTAGCCCCATCTAGCCTTTGATGGGAGGGGGAAGGCTCACTAAAAGACTGAGACTTAGTAACAGGAGTACAGAATACACTCCTCCCCTCCACACCTTACCACCTGTGAGGGTCAATTTTATGTCAGCTCAGTTGGATCACAGGGTGCCTAGATATTTGGCTAAATATCATTTGTGAACATATCTGTGAGAGTGTTTCTGGATGAAACCAGCATTTGAACTAGTGGATGGGCATCATCCAACCCACTGAAGGCTTGAAGAGAACTAAAAGACAGAGGGAAAAGGAATCTGGACTTCTTGCCTGATTGTTCAAGCCAGAACGTCAATCTCCTGCTGTTAGTATGCCTGCTTCTTAGGTTTTCAGACTCAGATCGGAACATACACTATTTACCCTGATTCTCAGGCCTTTACATATTCAGACTGAATTATATTAGCAAATTCTCTGGGTGTCCAGATTGCAAATGACAGGGTTTTAAGATGTTTATGCCTCCAAAATTATATGGGCCAATTCCATATAATCTCTCTCTCTCCCCTTCATATATATACATACACACATACACAAACATGCACACACACACACGCGCGTGCGCACACACACACACCCACCCACACACACACACACACAATCTCCTTCTTGTTCTGCTCTTCTGGAGAACCCTAATACTCCACTGCATCAATACAGTAGCTCCTGTATAATAATGAAAGATTATAGCTGAATGACAGCAAATCTCAGAATCTATTTAAGAAGGAGTTTCCACAAAGACTCAAAGACAAGAAGAGGATACAAAAACACTAGAGGAAATTATAGCCTTTAACACCACCACTACAGCACCACTACAGCAAACAGTAAACAAAATGTAACTCTTAGCCAGATAAACACAAAATTTCTCACGAAATGTCTATCTACTTGATTCTTGTTACCCAATACATCACGTCTTACTCTCAACAGAAAAGCTGAAAGGCATGCTAAAGCCAGAAACACAATTTGAAAAACAAAGTAGCCTCAGGACCAAACTCAGATATGGCAGGAATTCTGAAATTATCAGACAGGAAATTTAAAATAACAATGAATGATATGCTAAGGGTTCTTGCAGAAAAAGTGGACAACATACTAGTGCAGATGGGTAATGTAAGCAGAAAGGCAGAAATTCTGTGGAAGAATCACAAGGGAATGCTAGAAAAGAAAAACCTTGTAACTGAAATGAAGAATGCTTCTGATGGGTCCATCAGTGGACTGGACATGACCAAGACAAAAATCAGTGTGTTTGAAAACCATGTGAATAGAAACTTCCAAAACGGAAATATAAAGAGAAAGAAATGACAGAACAGAATATCCAAAATCTGAGCAACAATTACAAAAGGGGTTGATTATTTTGTTATATTACATATGTGTAAGGAGAGGATCCCCTGGAGAAGAAAACGGCAACCCACTCCAGTATTCTTGCCTGGATCGACAGAGGAGCCTCATGGGCTATAGTCCATGGGGTCACAAAAGAGTCAGACATGACTTAGCAACTAAACAATAACAACACACACGTGTCAGGTAACCATCTCTATTCTTTAGATGAGAAGAAGCTAAGTAAAAAGACAGAACAGATATGTACAATGTAAAACTGTAGATTGGGGGATTGCCATAAACAAGTACTGAACTTCAATTGCAGGAAATTGGGAAGGTGATTTCTAGAGGCCTTTATCCCCTAGCTATAAGTAATAATTTACTCAGCTCTCTGCCTAAGGACATTATATTAGAATGTTTATGAGAGTGTTCCTCTTCCTTTGAAAGGAGATATCCTTCCAAAAGTTTGGCTTTTGTTATATCTCCCTGATGAACAAGGGAAACTAGAGAGCTGACAGAAGAACAATATCTTATTCCTTTTCAATGATCTTGTAAGCCCTTGATGCTCCACAACTTCTCTCTATAGTCGACCATCATTTTGGGTCCCTGGGAATCTTCTGTCTACCTCCTCTGTATCCTCAGGTTGTTGTTGTTACTTAGCTGCTAAGTCGTGTCTGACTCTTTTGCGACCCCATGGACTGTAGCCTACCAGGCTCCTCTGTCCATGGGACTTCCCAGGCAAGAATACTAGAATGGATAGCCATTTCCTCCTCCAGGGGATCGTCCTGACTGAGACTGAATCCATATCTCCTGCAGTGGCAGGCAGATTATTCACCACTGAGCAACCAGAGAAGCCTGTATCATTAGATAATATTTATAAATTTTTATATTTCAGAACACATGCCTCTGATCCTTGACACGTTTGCAGTCTGGATGTATGTGAGAGCATCCAAACATAAAACAGAACAGTTCTGTTTCATTCACTGCATCACTCACATAGCACATATTTACAAAATCAACTTAGACTATTCATTCAGAAAATACTTATTGGCTATGCAGTAAATGTCGGGCAAATCCTTGCTCAGCTGGAAATGGGATATAAGCTGAGACACATCCTATCCTTAAGGCATCTAGAGAAAACTGTGGAAAATAAGACAAGTTCCAGGCAATATAGGAGCAAGCATATGATTTTGAAAGCACAAACTATGAAATAATTAAGGAAACAACAAGCAAAATGATAAAGCTGCCTTAGGGCAAGCTTCTAAAAAAGAAAGTCTTGATCTTAAAGAATATCTTTGGAAGAGAAAAGAGGAGTCAGGGATAGCTAGCTGCTCTCATGCTCACAATAATGAATGATTCTTGGAAACGTAAAGTAATTTGCACAAGTCACAGAAGCGAAGAGAAATGACAGAATGGTGTTGCAATGCAAGTCTATTTACAAAACAAAGCATGCTACTTTTATTAAAATAATAATTTTCCATTGTAAGTTCAATAAATAAATAAATAAATAAATAAATGGTAACTCTTCCCAGAGAGCTCAGAGAAGTTCACTGATAATATCTCATAGCAATTAAGACAAGACAGAGGCCATGAGACACACAGGATTTTTCCATACAGACGCAGTTTCACTGCAGCCTTGGTTGGTCACAGTTCCTTCTTTATTGATACTGACTGACTTCTGATGAACATTCACGCCTGAAATATTGTCTGCCCATGTTCAGAGCCTTATCTACTAGGAAGCAGCCTTGTAGCGCTTGGCCTAAGAAACTGTATGATTCCTTCTCTTTCCGGGGAATGCTAGGTTACCTTGTGATGGATTTCCAGGAGGACCTATATAGCCAGAGGCCTTTGGGAGACCTGGAAATTAACACCCACATTGCTTCTTGCCTAAGCTGTTTGATAGCTCTCTCCAACCGACAAGCTTTGTATTTTGTGACAAAAGCTGAAAGTCCAAGTGATTTTCTTATCTTCAGCTTCTTACTGGAAGTGCAAGTGGGTGGCTTATATTCATCAATTGCTTACGTCTCAGATACCAACTGTGCATAGGCCCCTAAACTAGTTTTTTAGTAGCTACAAAAATGTCTCGATTAAAAAAGAAAAGTTTAAAATATCAGGTCATACTTTAATTGGAGCAGTTCATAAAATTCAGATCAAGGTTTATGATTCTGCTCTCTGAAAGGAATTCAATGTTTATCATGATCTGCTCCAATACTACCAACTAGCATTCTGTAAATAGGATCTCATGCTTATATTAAAGATGAGCCACTTATTCATACTTCACACAGATTCACTATTTGTTTAAAAACCCCCTAAAGGGGAGAAAACCACAAGTACCAACTAATGTTATATATTATTGCTGCTACTGCTGCTGCTAAGTTGCTTCAGTCGTGTCCAACTCTGTGCAACCCCATAGACAGCAGCCCACCAGGCTCCCCATCCCAGGGATTCTCCAGGCAAGAACACTGGAGTGGGTTGCCATATATATTATTACGTGACAACAACTTCAAGTGCTCTCTAGACAGAGTGCCTGCTGAACGATGACAGAGGTTCCTAACATTGCACAGAAGACAGGGATCAAGATTATCCCCAAGAAAAAGGCAAAAAGGTTGTCTGAGGGGGCCTTACATATAGCTGTGAAAAGAAGAGAAGTGAAAAGCAAAGGAGAAAAGGAAAGATATAAGCATCTGGAAGCAGAGTTCCAAAGAATAGCAAGGAGAGACAAGAAAGCCTTCAGAGTGATCAATGCAAAGAAATAGAGGGAAACAACAGAATGGGAAAGACTAGAGATTGGACATGGAACAACAGACTGGTTCCAAATAGGAAAAGGAGTATGTCAAGGCTGTATATTGTCACCCTGCTTATTTAATTTATATGCAGAGTACATCATGAGAAACACTGGGCTGGAGGAAGCACAAGCTGGAATCAAGATTGCCAGGAGAAATATCAATAACCTCAGATATGCAGATAACACCACCCTTATGGCATAAGTGAACAGGAACTAAAAAGCCTCTTGATGAAAGTGAAAGTGGAGAGTGAAAGAGTTGGCTTAAAGCTCAACATTCAGAAAACGAAGATCATGGCATCTGGTCCCATCACTTCATGGGAAATAGATGGGGAAACAGTGCAAACAGTGTCAGACTTTATTTTTTGCGGTTCCAAAATCACTGCAGATGGTGACTGAAGCCATGAAATTAAAAGATGCTTATTCCTTGGAAGGAAAGTTATGACAATCTAGACAGAATATTAAAAAGCAGAGACATTACTTTGTCAAAAAAGTTCTGTCTAGTAAAGGCTATGGTTTTTCCAGTGGTCATGTATGGATGTGAGAGTTGGACTATAAAGAATGCTGAGTGCCAAAGAATTGATGCTTTTGAACTGTGGTGTTGGAGAAGACTCTTGAGAGTCCCTTGGATAGCAAGGAGATCCAACCAGCTCATCCTAAAGGAGATCAGTCCTGGGTGTTCACTGGAAGGACTGATGTTGAAGCTGAAACTCCAATACTTTGGCCACCTGTTGTGGAGAGGTGACTCATTTGAAAAGACACTTAATGCTGGAAAAGATTGAGGGCAGGAGGAGAAGGGGATGACAGAGGATGAGATGGCATCATCAACCTGATGGACATGAGTTTGGGTTAACTATGGGAGTTGGTGATGGACAGGGAGTTTTGGTGTGTTGTGGTTCATGGGGTTGCAAAGAGCTGAACAAAACTGAGAGACTGAACTGAACTGAACTGATGAGTGTTTTCTAGAAAGCTGACTTATTACAGATCTGTTTCTTATTTGGACAGCACATAAATTTTAATGAATTACAGACCTCATAAGGCAAAACCTATACATTCTGATGATAAAAAGACTAGAAACTGCTTAGTTTTGAAGTTTGTTAAAGGCATAAAATGGATTCCTGTCATAACAAATTAAAAATGCTGACTGGGAAAAAATTTACTACTCCTAAGGAGAAAAAAGAAGAAAAAGACAAGTAAACATTTTGAAAAGGAAGCATCTCCTATTTACCAAAAAAAAAAAAGGAGTAATAATTTTTTTCTTCTTCATTTATGCTATGAATTTTCAAGATGGAATACAGCATAGTAATGAAAGGTGCCAATTCCAGCTTCTGATTGGATGGAATAAACTACTTCCCCATTAGCTGTATTACTTGAGCCTCAGTTCCCCCATAGTGACTGCAGCCATGAAATTAAAAGACGCTTGCTCCTTGCAAGGAAAGTCATGACCAACTAAAAAAAAAAAGGAGTAATAATTTTTTTCTTCTTCATTTATGCTATGAATTTTCAAGATGGAATACAGCATAGTAATGAAAGGTGCCAATTCCAGCTTCTGATTGGATGGAATAAACTACTTCCCCATTAGCTGTATTACTTGAGCCTCAGTTCCCCCATAGTGACTGCAGCCATGAAATTAAAAGACGCTTGCTCCTTGCAAGGAAAGTCATGACCAACCTAGATAGCATATTCAAAAGCAGAGACATTACTTTGCTGACTAAGGTCCATCTAGTCAAGGCTCTGGTTTTTCCAGTGGTCATGTATGAATGTGAGAGTCGGACTGTGAAAAAAGCTGAGCGCTGAAGAATTGATGTTTTTGAACTATGGTGTTGGAGAAGACTCTTGAGAGGCCCTTGGACTGAAAGGAGAGCCAACCAGTCCATTCTGAAGGAGATCAGTCCTGGGTGTTCTTTGGAAGGACTGACGCTAAAGCTGAAATTCTAATACTTTGGTCACCTCATGTGAAGAGTTGATACATTGGAAAAGACTCTGATGCTTGAAGGGATTGGGGGCAGGAGGAGAAGGAGACGACAGAGGATGAGATGGCTGGATGGCATCACCGACTCAATGGACATAAGTTTGACTGAACTCCAGGACAGTCAAAAACCCTGACCAGTCACCTCCAGTCATAAGGAGTTTTATTTGTTAACCTCAATATGTGTGCACGATAAACATTTTCCATTATGTGTCAACATGTGAAAGGAGCTGGTAAGCACTGATGATGGACATCTGAAATGATATTTTCATGCTAATAATTTTACAATAATTACACAATTTAAGACCTATAGTACTACAAGAGACAGATACTGCTTTATCCCCGTTCATCTGTGATGGGTTATATCCTTCATCCAGGCTATTTTTAGAGATGGAGTTCCCCATCCTTTGAACACAGAAAGTTGTATCCACTAAGTTAAAAAGGAATCCAGTACCTTTCCCCAAAGTCTTCTCCAGGGCAAATTTATAAGTTATTTCAGTTGTTTTCTTCCTTTGTTTCCAGCCACATTGCCTACATTCTGCCCTGTCTTCACCATCCTATCCTTCTGTTCCTTCCTTCTATATATTTTTTTTTCTTTTTAATCATGTGCAAAACTATATTCTCCTCTGTTACCTAATTTTATTGGATTCCATCCATTATTCCAACCTGTTCAGATATTTTGGGTCTTTGTCAGGCATAGGGCTACTGGTTCAACTCAAGTGAGGAAGTTGAATAAAAATGAAAGCTGAATATTTTGTAGACTATTGTATAGATTATACAAATAAGCAAAATATGTAATTTAAAAAGGTAGAAACTTCAGGGTGAGAAGGAATTATATAAATGCTTACAAATCAAGTTCTAGACCATTTTTCAAAGAAGTTGTACCATTTTACAATCCCACAAGCAACAAATGAGAGTTACAATTTCTCTATATCCTCACCAAGACTTGTCATTGTCTTTTTTATTCTAGCCACCCTAGAGGATATGAAGTGGTGCATAGTTAGGGTTCTTATTTTTGTTTCCTTGATGACTGCTAATAAGAAATATGTACTTATTGGATTTTTGTATATCTCCTTTTGAAAAATATCTATTCACTCATTTTTATCCTTAACTTTTTAAATCCACTCATTTTTAAATTGAACTATTTATCATTTTAGTATCAATTTGTAAGTATTCTTTATATATTCTAGATGTAAGTGTTATGGTAATATTATGTGTCAACTTAGCTGGGCCATAGTGCTCAGATATTTGGTCAAACATTATTCTGAATTTTTTTGTGTATAAGATTAACGTTTTAGCAAGTGAACTTTGAGACTAGATTACTCAAAACTCATTCATTTAAATGTTAAAGTGGATTACCATCCATAATGTGTGTGGGCCTCATTCAATCAAATGAAGATCTTATAGGAACAAAGACTGACATTCCCCAAGCAAGAAGGAATTCTGCCAGCAGATGGCATTGAACTTGAACTGCAACATTAGCTTGTTCATGGCCTGCCAGTTTATTCTGCAGATTTTGAAATGGCCGGCATCCGTAATTCAGGAGCCAATTCCTTAAAATAAATCTCTTTCTACACATGCACATCTTACTGGTTCTGTTTTCTCTGGAGAACTCTGACTAATACAACTACCTTATTACATCTATAATTTGCAAATATATTCTCCAATTACATTTACTTGTATAATGGAATAAGATAGGCAGATATTCACATGAGCTGGAAGTTTGTCTTTACTTTTTAATTTCTCCACCCTGCCACAAAAATACAAACATAAATGCTTCTACTTCTTCTTCCTTCAGAAGCAGTCATTTGCCCTGTAGATGTGAAAACTCAAAAAAAATCAAAAGGAACCAGGTAGATCTAAACAGAATTGTCCAAGTTCAGTCCTTCAGGCCAAAGCAACTGGAAAAGAATGGGTACTCAAAATTCCCTCCAACTTGGCTCTGAATAGCAAAAATCAAAAAGTTTAGTCAAAACAACAGATTTTGAAGAGAATCAATAAAATTTCTGTCTACTTCCTTCGGTTGGGAAGATCCCCTGGAGAAGGAAATGGCACCCCACTCCAGTACTCTTGCCTGGAAAATCCCATAGACAGAGGAGCCTGGTAGGCTATAGTCCATAGGGTTGCAGAGTCGGACACGACTGAGTGACTTTACTTTTACTACTACACTAGTTTCTTGTGAAAGAGTCTAGACCTGTTTAGAATGATAAAAAGAGAAAGCTTCAGAGCATTCCAATAACTCATCAAGTGTAGTATTTATTCCTTGTGTTACAACTGAAGAGAATGCAAAGGAATTTGAGAAAATGTCAACATGACATGGTGACACCAAGGAACAGTTGCACAGCTAAAACAATGCATATTGAATCAGCCGTGGGGCACCTTGTGTTACATTAACCTCCTTTTCCAAAAGTGATCCCTGGACTGTGATCCCGTATTTGCTTTTTAGCATATTATCGAGCAATGGTAAGATGAAAAAAAAAAAAAAAGTCTTCTCTCCCTGCCTCTTTTCTGTTTCTATTTTTCTCATCCTGTCCTCTTCAATATTTCAAAAACTTGGAGGAGTATTATTTGTTCAAGATTTTGTCAGGGCCATAACAGCATAAATATCCCCAAACTGAAAACATAAATAAATGCCCTGTATAAGGACACAAACCAGAACAATCCATTATTTAGACTCAAATGTATCTAAGATCTAATCACATAAAGCTGCAGACCCAAAGGTAGAGAGCTCTTAAAAAGTTGGTGAAGCAGAAGTATTTTTTTCTTTTTTTGATGAGGTAAGGTGACTGTTTTTTTTCTTTTTTAGTAGAAATTTATTTTAATTGGGGGCTAATTACTTTACAATATTGTATTGCTTTCGCCATATATCAATATGAATTTGCTACAGGTGTACACGTGTTCCCCATCCTGAACCCCCCTCCCTCCTCCCCCACCCCATATCATCCCTCTGGGTATTCCTCGTGCACCAGCCCCAAGCATTTTGTATCATGCATCGAACCTGGACTGGCGATTCGTTTCACATATGATATCATACATGTTTCAATGATATTCTCTCAAATTATCCCACCCTCTCCATCTCACACAGAGTCCAAAAGACTGTTCTACACATCTGTGTCTCTTTTGCTGTCTCGCATACAGGCTTATCATTACCATCTTTCTAAATTCCATATATATGCGTTAGTATATTGTATCAGTGTTTTTCTTTCTGGCTTCACTCTGTATAATAGGCTCCAATTTCATCCACTTCATTAGAATTGATTCAAATGTATTCTTTGTAATGGCTGAGTAATACTCCATAGTGTATATGTACCACAGCTTTCTTATCCATTCGTCTGCTGATGGACATCTAGGTTGCTTCCATGTCCTGGCTATTGTAAACAGTGCTGTGATGAACACTGGGGTACACGTGTCTCTTTCAATTCTGGTTTCCTCGGTGTGTATGCCTAGCAGTGGGATTGCTGAGTCATATGGCAGTTTTTCATTCTAAGACAACCGAATCCAGTGTTTCATGAGAGAACTGGATGTGAAACAGATTTCAGTGTAACCAAAGAAGTGATTCTCACATGCTTTATTTTCTATTTAAAAATCAGGAGACTTAAACATAGCACCCACGTCCCACTTCTATTTACAAAGAAAGAATGAGTTACACCAGTGGCAAAAAGCGAATTTGTTGGCTTAACTTGATTGTTCAATGCAATGTCTTCAATAAAAACATGGTTTTACTTGAGTTATATAAGCATTTTCACCCTTATTGGTGAAAGCGTAACTCCTTCCCAAATTAATTTTCAAGCTTTGTAACATGATATCAGGTTAATCTCTGCTCCTCCTCTCTATAAGAAAATTTTTTGCTTGTTGTTTCCTTTAAAGATCTCACCACAGTTCTAATATGCAGATATATATTAGACACTGAGTTATTTACAGTGACTTTCCTCTGTGTGTTTGTGTAGGTAGTCACTGAAGGAAGCTATTTCTCAGGTGCAGATTAGCTACAGGTTGTTCCATACATCTGAAAAATGTAATTCATCTACAGAGACTAATTATGTGTACATAAAGGAAGTAGGAAAGTGTTAGGTTGCTACAGTAAGAAAACAAGATTAGATCCTATTTACAGTTTCACAGCTCTTTTCGTTTACCCATAAGAACTTCCTAGGCTTTCAGACTAGATTTCAGTATTTGACTACTTCATTCAATATGAATGAATTCAACATAGTTTCACTGTAGTATACAGAATAGTATAGACGTTAATAAAACTAGTTTACAAAGTCACATCTTGCTATTCCCCACACGTGTCTAAAAATTCTCCTATAATTTATTTAAAAAACTATAAAATAACTTCTTTAGCAAAACAAACCTGAACCTCTAAAAATGATTTCCACTAATTATTAAGACTGACTTTAAGTCAGATACGAGATGAGAAGAACATACTATGGTGACAATGAAGGTGAATGTTTAGAGAATCAATTAATTACTTCAACTTGTCTTGCAAAAAGACAGCCTAGACCTTTGACAAGAATCTCTTGATATCTATGCATAAACACAACTTCTCAAAGGAACTAGAGAAAATTTTCCCGTGTTTCTGAAAAAGTCATGAGAGATTCAATAAAGAAAATACTTGTACTATATGATATAAAGGAAACAAAGGGGCACTAAATTACAACACTAAGAATAAGGATATTTGTTCCTGGTTTATAATCTCATAAGGAAGAACAGATAAACGGGTACATCTACTTATGGAAGAGGTAAGTGGGGAGGCGGGTGGGCAATGGCCGAAATTACTCATATAATGGTCCCCTTTCAGTTTTGGAGTAGGATGCCCTAAACTGCATGTATTTGTCCTGCAGGCACAGGTAGCCTCCTAAATCGCTTAACCAGCAGCATTATGCTCATTCCTCTTCCATTATGTTTGGTTCCTTTTTGGGGTTAACTCTCAGTCCTTGTGTACCCTGCTTCTATTTTTCAGAAATGTTCCCCTCGTGCTGGAAGTTTTGTTTCATAATGAATGGAATGAAACAGTCAATAAGAAACTACATCCACACACAAACATCTACCCTCATCTGGGGCTATTTTATCTAAATAATTGATCTGTCCCTCTATAATCCATTCTTCTCACAGAGAGCTATCATTTAAACACAACCCTAATTAGGTCATTTTATGGCTTAGAAACCTCAAAATCTTCCTATTGCACTTAAAAACCTTATCATAACTTCTGTCACAATCAGCAAAGTCCCCTGCCACCTGGCCTTGGCTATTTTCTTTAGCCTCATCTCACTTCACTGTAATTTTTTACCCCCTATTCTTAAGAACAGCAAACTCATTCCTAGTTTAGGACACTACTCTTTCTCTTCTCTCTGTCCTGTACACATGGCATCCTGTATCTGCTTTTAGGTTTCAGCTTGAGAACAGAGAGGTCTTCCCTCCCTAACCCAATACAGAGTGGCCTTCTCACTCAATGCTATTTTGATGCCATTTCCTTGTGTCTCATCTGTACCTTCCACTGAAACATACTTTGTGTGGACAAGGTCCTGAATCCAGAGTTTGGAACAATTACTGGCACATGGCAGATGTTCCATAAATATTTGTTTTAACAAGGCTATAAGCTTCTTTGTTAAACACAATGATTATACAGGCTTTCTTTTCAAAACGATCTGGGATTCTTTCATTTTCTTGTAGATGTTGTAGGAAGAAAGACAGCTCAATTATTATGCAAGCACATTTTCCTTTAATGTTAAGTGACACTGGTATTGCTCTTGTTTTTCCAAATTTGCTTCACTCTATCTGATACATAATTTCATCTAATTTCTCATTGTGCTTGTTTATTCAACTTGAATTGAACACTTTTGTGCACTGGGTAGTATATTCATATGTCTAACTTCATATCTTGGCTGTTTACTTCATTTGTATGTGTGAGCACTTAATCATCTGTTTCTATTTTCATGCAGTTTTGCTGTAGACTGTACTGTGACTTGTATAACATAAATTAAGGCATCTTCTGATGAGAAAATCGGACATAAAATACTAAAATATTTCTCTGGTCAAAATTATTTATAGAGCTATGGCTACTGTTTTGCAAAACATAGCAAATGCTTCCACAGCTGTGGAAAAGAAAGAAAATGATTAAAGCATTTCATGGGGTTTTATTTTATTTTGGACAGGCTTGATTAGAGCCAGTGATTTTGCACTTTATTTTATTTTGTTTAGAAAAAAAAGAAAAAGAAAAAGGTCATCAGAGAGTTCTTCAGTGTATTCAACAAGGAACAGAACTGGGGAAAGCAGCTTTTCATTTACAGAGGTTGCAAGTACAGAGGTTGGCACATTCAGAAAGAAAAGAAGCCAGTAATTTTTTCTCATGGATCTCTTATATTTTAACATAGGAATCAAATGTTACTTCTGTTTTACTTTGTGTTCCCATGTAAGATGAGAGAGAACAGTAAATCCTAGGAGAGCTCACTCTGATAAAAGACTCTTAAGAATTTGTGGACATAAACCTTTGAAATTCAATGTATCAAAAAATTACTGGTATTATGAGTGGTGGTGGTTTAGTCGCTAAGTCCGTCCGACTCTTGTGACCCCATGGACTGTAGCCCGCCAGGCTCCTCTGTCCATGAGCTTTTCCAGGCAAGAATACTGGACTAAATTGTCATTTTCTTCAGGGGATCTTCCCGACCAAGGAATCATACCTGTGTCTCCTGCATTTCAGGCAGATTCTTTACTGACTGAGTTATGAGGTATTCTGAGTACTTAAGAGACAAAAACTTTTTTAGTATCTTTCCGGTTTATCTCTATGATAGCACAACTCCAAAAAGTCTTCAGCCTCCTGAGACTAAAATCCATTGATCCCAGTCACTCACTGACCCTTGTTCTTTCAGCATCCCTCTCCTTCTTGCCCAGTCGAAATTCCAGGAGCAGTCTCTATAATCCTTCCTTCACATGCATCTTCAACTCCTTTTCCCTCTTTCAACCACTCAGCTTTTCCTGGCAAAATGCCAGTCCTGGTTAAATCCCATTCTCTATCTACTTGGGACTTGAATCTAGAGAAACAAATGGGGCTGAAAAAGCATACAAGAGCAAACGGGCTGGTAAGCAAGACAGACTGAACAGCCCCCTCATTTGGACTAAACTTTCGATAGGCTTCTCTCTGACACTATTAGGCTCCAGATTTCCCTTTTCTTAGGGTGTTTACTTTAGAAAATTTTCAACTGTAAATTCTCAATTCGCCTGTTTTGAGATACACATCTTCTTCTAGGCTGATGATCTGTTTTACAGCTCAGGAATGTCTTTCTCAAAGACTAAATAAGGACAAAAATCCTTCCTACCCTGGAAGGTAGAGCTAAGATGAAAATCAGGAAATATATAACCCCAAACCCCTCTCTCCTCCATGAATATTCTGTCCATTTATTTTCACACCTCACATAACCAACTTGCCAAAGAAACTCAGGGCAACTGCCCACCTGGTTCCCAGCTCTTCCTTTGAGAGCTTAACAAATCTTCACTTTTCTTCCTTGACTTCCATCTCATTTCTGAATTCTTTCTGCAATGAGATAAGAACCTACTCTGTGGTAACACCCCTACTGGAATACTTTTCCACCAACTCATTCCAGTGCTAAAAAATTCTCCCATCCTTTGGAACAACAGAATGGAGTTTGATCTACCTGTCTTATCATACATCCTGGATGAACTCTTTTTGTCTGTTTAATTGAGATTTGGGATTGGTAATACCAAATTGGCAATCATACTATGCCTTCCCAGTCCATTTCCTCATCTACTTTTCTCATACCTTCTCTTCTGTCTTCAAACCTCTCAAACATCTGCCCCATAGTTGATGGTCTTGCTTTCTAGATCACTGAGAAATTAGATGTCAGAACAGATCTGCCACAGAGCCAGGCGCTCCATCAACCTCCCTTACTGCAGAACTTCCCAGGTACTGTGGCTTCCTTGATTCTATAGGCACCAGGGCCCCTATCCTCTTGTGTTCACTCAAGACACTACTGTGTAAACCTCTTGCCTTTCTCCTGCTTCAATATTTCCTGCGCTTTATAGGTACAGAGAAAAAGAAGTAACTATGATACTTTCACATTCACACATACAATTACATGCATAAAATACTCATATGCTAAAAAAATATGTACCCAACCTTCTAATTCATGTTATAAATTTGCTAATTTATAACTTCAGCATAGCAATGACTACAATGTGCTTATCACCAATTGAAATAAGAGATATATATGCTATCTCCCTTTATTGGAAATCAAAGTAATAATATGTTTGCCACAGTGAAAAAATTTCCTTCTGCTATAGTTAAGTTGATTTTCACATTACTAATTGTGTATAAATGTCAGATATGCTGGAGCTGGTTTTATTTGAAGCCAAATATATATCTCATCCCAGTGCTCAAAAAAACGTAAAAGGTCTCTGTAGTTTGTGACACTGCACAGCTGTGATGGGTGGAGTCCCATCTCAAAAAGTTCAAGGACTAAAAACAATTACCTCTTCAAGGACATCAGCAAGCTTACTGAGGATCTCTTCAGGAAGGCTCTGGAATGTTGGAACGCTGAAAAAAAAATACAGAGATGATGTTGAAGGCATGTACTGCAGCTCACTTTTATAAATAAAATAGCAATATATCTGAATGAATTTGCAAAAATATGTCTTAACTAAGAATCTTCAGATGAAGATCACAGCAATAACTTAAGCATAATCTGATGACTAACAGGGGAAATGTACAAGAAAGAATCGGAGGTTGGACAGAACTTTCATGATGTACAAGAAAGATTGGAGGTTGGACAGAACTGAGTTCAAATTTCACTTAGATTTCCTTGTATGACCTTGAATGCCTCAGTTACAACGGGGAGAGAACCACTCTCTCCTTTAGCCTGCTGTCACAAGATTCCTTCCCGTTCCATCATCCTCTCCAGGAACTGCCCCTACATATACATGCTCTCTGTCTCTCCTTTCAACAGGCCAGCTGCTACCCATCTTTTAAGACACAGCTCAACTGCCGACACGTTCAGCACTGCAAGCATGCATTCAATAACACTGGAAGTTTCCCACTTTCACCAATCTCTCCCCAGCTAGATAAGGTCTGCCTATTATGATCTCTTTTATCCCTTCCTGAAACTGTAATTAGATAATTAGTCACATAATTGCTACTGGCCATCCTCACTGCCAAAATCAAACACCACAAAAATAAGACCTGTATCTACTTTGCTCAGTTCCTATATTTTTAGTGATTTGTTAATAACAAGTCAAAAGCATGTGTTAAATAAAATTATGAAAATATGGATGTACAAATGCTTCCTAGGACAGTTATAGGGATCAGATCAGACAGGATGGAGAAAAAAAGTCCAGATTCATAGTAGACCCTGAAAAATGTCTTCTCAGCTTCTTATTAGGGAAACTCACAGACCAGCAAGGAAATATTGAATTATGCTGAATATACAAATCAGTGAAACTTATTTTCTATGGATAAAGACAGCAGCTTTAAAAGAAAAAAAAACTCATTAACATAAAATTCTTGAAAACCCACTCCACTACAAAATCTAACTGGGATGTGGAACTAAATTCTCATGTAACCCTATTTCAATCTCGAGTAGAGAAAAGACTATAAATGAGTGAATATACATTTGTATGTAAGGTATTTTATTAAAGACTGATCTCTAGATAAACTCAATCTTTAGGTAAACTGCTATAGAACAAACATATTTAAATGCGGTAGATGAGTTGGATGAGACTTATCTTAGGTTTGTTGCTAGAGGACAATGGTTTTCACTTGATTAGAATAATACAATGTAAGAAGCCAGAACATAGTGTTTGGATAGAAGCACGACAGTTTTACTGTTAATTTGTCACTCTGATTCCCATTACTTAGTGTAAAGCCTATTGATAAAATCCTAAGGTTTTATGCAGAGGTAAAACGATTCATCCAGGACCATCTGTTCCATTAGATTTACTGCTATGGTCTGAGCCACGCGGGTTTTAATTTCCAGAAGGCAGTCTATTTCAGCAGCTGGATGAAACATATCAGAGAAAGAGAGGAAGACAGAGGAAGCTGTTTCCATGAGTTATGCAGGTTGAAAAAGCTAGTCCTTCCATGTTCTTTTAATGAGCTATATATTTCAGTTTCTTCTGAGATGTAAGAATAATTAGAATATTTCTATCCCAGTGGGTATTTATGAAAAACACAAACTACAACTGAGTTTTTCTCATTTTATCATAATTGGCTGCCTTCTTTAGAGAGCCCTAATACTTCTGTGCTAAGTCTATGTCAAGCCACTCTATATTTTCATTTTCATGAGCATTCTTAGTCATGAGAAAAAAAAATATTTGCATGACTATGTAACCCACTAATGAAAACAAAAACATTAAGTTTTAGGAGGGCATTTTAATAAATTAATTTTTACAATTTTACTTAGTTTTTAAAAACTCAGCTTTATTTAGGTATAATTGACAAAAATGCAAGATATTTAAAGTGAAAATAGTGAAACAATTCCTCTCATCCATTTGTCACCTCGTATATTTATTCTTATGTACTTTTCAAACGTATAAGTTCTACTCTTTTTGTAAATTTCAGTTATACAATATAGTGCTATCAACTATGGTTAGAAGCTGAAACTCTGCAATCTGTTCCCCCTACTTCTCAGCCCCTGACAACTACTGTTCTATGTTCTTATGATTCTTCATTTAGATTCTACATTTACGTGATGCCATGAAGCATTTTCTCCCTCTGTCTAGCATAATGCCCTCAAGGTCTACCCATGTAGTAGAAAACAAAATAGCTGGATTTCCTTCTAATGTATTATTTTATATTACACAATAATATTTTGTTTGTGTGTGTGTGTATGTACATACATACACATGTGGACTTCCCTGGTGGTTCAGTGGTAAAGAATCCTTCCCTGGTGGTTCAGTGGTAAAGAATCCTACTACAGTGCAGGAAAAACAGGAGACACGGGCTTGATCCCTAGAGGGGGAAAGATGCTCTGGAGGAAGGCATGGCAACCCGCTCTAGCATTCTTGCCTGAAGAATTCCATAGACAGAGGAGCCTGCTGGGCTACAGTCCACAGAGTCACAAAGAGTCAGATACAGCTAAAGTGACTGAGCATGCACACATACACACACACACACACACACACACACACACATACACACACACCTGATCTTCATATACATACATGATCTTCACACACACACACACGTATACATGATCTTTTATAATTTTAAATGCTTTAAAACATTCAGTACTGTTTATTATCAATAAAAACTGAGGATGATTTTAAAGAAGAAACACTTAAGAATTCTTGGTAACAATTTAAGCACTTTCAAATCTAACAAAATGGAAATCAATTAATAGGAAATAAACAGACTTATCAAAGAACCATTGTTATAGTCATCCCTTTTATAGCTAAAATAACTGGGATCTTGAGACTCTTCTAGAGGTCACAACACAGTACAGATTAGAAAGAAAAAGGAAGAACATTCTTATCTGAATGACTATCATGCTGATGACTTGTTGAGCTACCCACCTCACAGCAGGCTTCCCTGATGTTTCAGATGATAAAAAATACACCTGCAATGTGGGAGACCTGAGTTCGATCCCTGAGTTGGGAAGATCCCCTGGAGGAGAAGGACATGGCAACCCACTCCAGTATTCTTGCCTGGAGAATCCCCACAGACAGGGGAGCCTGGCGGACTACAGTCTATGGGGTTGCAAAGAGTCAGACACGACTGAGTGACTAAGAACAGCAGAGCAGAGCACACTTCACAATGAAACTATTTTAAAATATCTCATGTAATTTTCAAAACCATGCCATATTCTTTTAATGACTGAGAAGTGAAGCAATAATATGAATAACCATTGATTCAGTGACTTCATTTATTAACTAACTTTTTACTATGAAAAATGTCAAATAAATGGAAAGGCTGAAAGAAGAGCTCAAGAATCACCTGTATCCCCACCACCTAGATTATCAACTGTTAACACTGTGCCATCTTTATCTGCCTTCAATCCATCTAACTTTATATGCATATTGATAACTAGATTTATAGATATTTTTGATGATAATCTGAAAGCAAATTGTAGGTTTCATGAAATTCCATCCTAAATATTTCAGCATACAAATCTAAAAATAAGAACATTTAAAAATACTATTATGTTACTTATGATATCATTTTGTGCCCAATCATTCAAAAATTTTAAAAAAGTAAACAAATTTTTAATGTAAACATGATGAAGTTTTTAAGCTTAAAATTGCTTGGTACACCTTTTCAAAGTGCAAATGAAGAAGTAAGTGAAGCACCTGACGGAATGAGTTAACCATACTGCACTGACCAGAGAAGTCACATAACAGGAGGCCAAAAAATAAAGTCTTGGAGAGCTGACTTTGCTGAATGACTGCTGGAGAAGGCAGTAAAAGAAATTATTGTATTGCTTCTTTTCAAAGACACTGTACTTTGCTGAATTAAAGATTTTGCTGCAAACACAAAGATGGGTGAAAATCTTGTCCACAGAATTGCACTTTTGCCTTATAAGTGGATTAATCAGTCATGGTGGGACTAGCTCTTTGGCTACTATTCATATGACATCAGAATCAACCAATCATTAAAGAAGACTGCACATGAATACTTGGTAATAAACACAAGTGGTGCTGAACTACTTAGCTGGGATAACTTTTCAAATGGAAGAACTATTGAAATTGACTGGGGCCCTATGGAGCTCCATGGCATGGAGGTCTTTTTTTGTCCCTGTTCCCTGTATGCAAAACTCATGACCTTTCCTGAGTTCCAAAGGGCAGTTTCTAACAGTTGCTCTTCAAGAAAATTAGAGATATCAAGGGAATATTTCATGTAGAGATAGGCACAATAAAGGAGAAAAATAGCAAGTATCTAATAGAGGCAGAAGTGATTAAGAAGAGGGGTCAAGAACACACAGAACTATACAAAAAATATCTTAATGACCTGGATAACCATGATGGTATAGTCACTCACCTAGAGTCAGATATCCTGGAATGAGAAGTCAAGTGGACCTTTGGAAGCATTACTATGAACAAAGCTAGTAGAGGTGATGGGATTCCAGCTGAGCTATTTCAGATCCTAAAAGATGACCCTGTGAAAGTGCTGCACTCAAGAAGATAGCACATTTGAAAAACTCAGCAGTGCCACAGGACTGGAAAAGGTTAGTTTTCATTCCAATCCCAAAGAAGGGCAATGCCAAAGAGTGTTCTAACTACTGCACAACTGTGCTCATTTCATATGCTAGCAAGGTTATGCTGAAAATCCTTCAAGCTAGGTTTCAGCAGTACATGAACTGAGAACTTCCAGATGTAAAAACTAGGTTTAGAAAGGGCAGAGGAAAAAGAGATCAGATTGTCAACATTCATTGGAGCACAGAAAAGCAAGGGAATTTGAGAACAACTAGTTCTGCTTCATTGACTATACCAAAGCCTTTGACTGTGTGGATCACAATAAACTGCAGAAAATTCTCAAAGAGATAAGAATACCATATGACCTTAGTTGCCTCCTGAGAAGCCTATATGCAGGTCAAGAAACAACAGTTAGAACCAGACATGGGACAATGGACTGGTTCAAAATTGGGAAAGCAGTAAGTCAAGGCTATATATTGTCACCCTGCTTATTTAACTTCTATGCAGAGTACAACATGTATGATACTAGACTGGAAGAATCACAAAGTGGAATCCAGATTGCTGGGAGAAATATCAACAACTTCAGATACATAGATGATAGCACCCTAGTGGCAGAAAGCAAAGACAAACTAAAGAACCTCTTGATTAAAGTGAAAGAGGAGAGTGAAAAAGCTGGCCTAACACTCAACATTCAAAAAACTAAGATCATGGCATCCAGTGCCATAACTTCATGGCAAATAGATGGTGGGGAAATGGAAGCAGTGAGAGACTTTATTTTCTTGGGCTCCAAAATCACTGCAGATGGTAACTGCAGTCATGAAATT
Source organism: Madoqua kirkii (assembly GCA_006408675.1). Classification (NCBI taxonomy): domain Eukaryota; kingdom Metazoa; phylum Chordata; class Mammalia; order Artiodactyla; family Bovidae; genus Madoqua; species Madoqua kirkii. The sequence continues at coordinate 47,426 of SJYC01028414.1, read as the reverse complement.
AAAAGACACTTGCTCCTTAGAAGAAAAGCTATGACCAACCTAGACAGCATATTAAAAAGCCTAGATATTACTTTGCTGACAACGGTCAGTCTGTGATTTTTCCAGTAATCATGTATGGATGTGAGATTTGGTCCATAGAGAAGGCTGATCACTGATGAGCTTATGCTTTCAAACTGTGGTGCTAAAGAAGATTCTTGAGAGTCCCTCGGTCAGCAAGCAGACCCAACCAGTCAATCCTAAAGGAAATAAACCCTGGATATTCATTAGAAGGATTGAAGCTCTAATACTGAAGGTAAAGGTCTAATACTTTTGTTACCTGACTCGAAGAGTTGACTCACTGGAAAAGACCCTGATGCTGGGGAAGACTGAAGGCAAGAGAAGAAGCGGGCAACAGAGGATGAGATAGTTGGATGGCATCACCGACTCAGTGGACGTGAGTTTGAGCAATCTCTGAGAGATCGTGAAGGACAGCAAAGCCTGGCATGCTGCAGTCCACTGGGTACAGAGTGTTGTACAGGACAACAACAATAATCAAGAGAGAAGCAGCCAGGAAAACACCAGAGGCAAAATTAAAGGGCCCAGAGAAGACCATCAAGATTAGGAGATTAAAGGATTAAAGGCATGCAAGCCCTGTGTGTGTTAAGTTGCTTGCGCAACCCCATGAACTGTAACCCACCAGGCTCCTCTGTCCATGGGATTCTCCAGGCAACAATACTGGAGTGGGTTGCCATGCTCTCCTCCAGGCTCCCCACACACCTAAATCTTGTCAGAGATCCCACCCTTGGACCACTGTTATAAACCCCTTCATCAAATCCCCTGGGTGTGTGACACATAGCTTTTCCAGGCAGGAAACCATTTGTTCCCCTTTTTCCGGCAAAGTAATAAAGCTATCCCTTTCTATTTCACCTAAAACTCTGACTCCAAGGTTCAATCTGGCACTGGTGTACAGAGAGTTGAGCTTTCAGCATTATTATATTGCACTGGTGGTGCAAAACTAAAGCCCCCTCAACACAAATTAAGGCAGTGACACCAAGTGTGCTAAGTCACTTCAGTCGTGTCCAACTCTTTGCAACCCTATGGACTGTAGCCCACCAGGCTCCTCTGTCCATGGGATTCTCCAGGCAATAATACAGGAGTGGGTTCCCATGCCCTCCTCCAGGGGATCTCCCCAACCCAGAGATTGTACTAGAGTCACTTTATATCTTCTGCATTGGCAGGTGGGTTCTTTACCACTAACACCACCTGGGGAGTCTGGAGGTCCCACCGAGACTTGAACTTGGATTGCTGGATTCAGTCTAGAGTGCTAATCACTACACTATGGAACCCTAGTAGTCATCATTATATTCTTATACTTACATTATATCCTTTACTCACTATATATGGAATATCAAGTATAGTAGTCAGTATAGTCTCATATACACAGAAAAAGTTGATAAAGTAAAAATCTAGTTTTACTTTAAACTGTTTTGGTGAAATGCTGAGTTATTAACTATTGAATTTTAACCCTTGAGTACACATCATTTTAACATTCTATATGACAAAATGGCAAACATACAGAAAGTGTCTCTGCTGTTTACTGAAGTACAATGGTTTTCTCAAGAAAAATCCCTTGTATAATTGCTGCAGTTGCAAGCTGAATTAGCCACTTTTTTATACAACATAAGTTTTTACTAGGCAAAAACCATAAACTGTGCTTATTCAGACTTGAGTATTTGGCAGATAATTTTTCAAAAAGCAAAACAAAACAAAACAAAATGAGACTGTCACTTCAAGGGAAACAACAGATAGCATTAAAATGCTAAGTTTCAAATGAAAGCTCAAACTTCAGAAAACTTTTATTTGCCATTGTGGGCTTAATGGTTTTCTAATAATTGAAGACTTTTTTGATGGGATCATTGGCGAATGTTGATATTAACAAATGTGATTCTTTTGGTATCATAAAATTTGTAATTTCTGAACCAGTATTTTCCAGATGACTAATATATGATGTTACAAGGTCATGCAGAGAAAGAGCTATTCCATGTACAAGATGGGTAAACAGATTACAATTTAATAAAGTAAGAAAAGTTCATTGATATGGTTTCAGATTTCACATACAACTAAGTTGTAAGAAAGTACCCTTTGCTGGCTTTGGTGTAGTGTCAAATAAGAATGCCCAATATTATCTGAAAAGGCCATTAATATACTCTTCCCTTTTTATGCTCCATATCTTTGTGAGGCTGTTTTTTTTTAAATACTTGAACCAAAAAGCCCAGAAATTCAACAGATTGAATAATACTGAAGTAGATATGAGAATGTGCTGTCTTCTAAAGCAGATACTGACAGACTTGCAAAAATATAAAATCAAGTTTCTTTTCACTGTTTTTTGTTTGTTTCTTTGTTTTGGAAAATGTTTTCATTAAAATAGGTTATATTAATGTGTGAAAAAAAATAAAGTTTTAGTTGTTCAGTCATGTCTGACTCTTTGTGACCCCACGGACTGTAGCCTGCCAGGCTCCTCTGTCCATGGAATTCTCCAGACAAGAACAGTGGAAAGCTAAAGTTGCTCAGTCGTGTCTGACTCTTTGTAACCCCATGGACTACACAGTCCATGGAATTCTCCAGGCCAGAATACTGGAGTGGGTACCCTTTTCCTTCTCCAGAGGATCTTCACAATCCAGGGATCAAATCCAGGTCTCCTGCATTGCAGGCGGATTCTTTACCAGCTGAGCCACAAGGGAAGCCCAAGAGGCTATCCCTTCTCCAGGGCATCTTCCCAAACAAGGGTCTGAATCCAGGCCTCCTGCACTGCAGGTAAACTCTTTACTGTCTGAACCACCAGGGAAGACCAAGGTAACATGTGTTATTACTTTTTCCCCAAGAATTTTTGTTTGAGTATTTTGTTTGAAGCACACTACATTGGAGGAGAAAGAGGCTGAGGATCCCAAAGGCATAGAGTTAAACCCACATTTCCCATAGAACTTTGGAACATCTATGAAGGGGCATGTGATAAGAGTCCAAGAACAAAAAGTAGTACAGAGGTTTCTACAAAGTGATACAAAGCTCAGTTATAAATATATATTCTGGAATTCAGAAACTGATACCTCTCTTAATGAAGGAAAACATTATAGCAAAAAAAGAAAAAGTGGTATGCTGAATGAGGAGACAAATCAACAAGCAAAAAGCTTCTAATATTTTGAATGAAAACCTTCAAAGACAAGTGCTCATTACAATCCACAAGATAAAATCAGTTATTTGGTAGGACTGTCACAAATCTACACACATTTTAAAATTAAATATTTAACTGCATCCTATGAGGGTATACATAGTATTGTAGGAAACTGACTTTGTTTCACAGTGACTATATGCCAAATTTATATTTTTGAACTTTTTTTAATGACTTAGTAAATAAATTTTTTAAAATATGCTTAATTTTTAACTCAATACAGTCAACATCAATAAATGATACCCACATGAGATTTGGAAAGAGTAGACTTAACAGAGGTGGTGAGAAGTGGTTGAGCTCTGCTATTTGGGGAGTAGAAACAACATGATTTCCTAGAAGACTAAATGTGGGATGAGAGATAGAGGAGACAAGGATGACTGTACAATGGGAAGGAACATATAAACACAGGGTAATGGTTTTCACATTGAATAAGCAATTTTTTTAACCAACTCAGTAGCAAAGTGTTTGATTTTATCAGAAGATCTGTTTTTAAATATAACCAGAGAGCATCAGATATAGCCCTATATTTATTTTATATTATAAATTTATTAATTTTAATTGGCGGCTAATTACTTTACAATATTGTATTGGTTTTATATATCAACATGAATCCACCACGGGTATACACATGTTCCCCATCCTGAACCTCCCTCCCACCTCCCTCCCCTTACCATCCCTCTGGGTCATCCCAGTGCACCAGCTCCAAGCATCCTGTATCCTGCATCGAACCTGGACTGGTAATTCATTTCATATATGATATTATACATGTTTCAATGCCATTCTCCAAAATCATCCCACCCTCTCTGTCTCCCACAGAAGATATCTCTTCAATAAACACTTCAAGAATGTCCTAACCTAGAACAAGACATACAGAGTTATATTAATTATTTTTGGGTAGCATTTGGAAAATAATAGCCTCTTCATTATGACATGAGAAATCAGCCTTGTATTCAGTTTAATGACAAGAAAATTGACACATATTGTTTATTTCAGGCTTCCTACAGTTCATACTAACTAAATAAAAGCAGATGTATCTGGCTTACCAAAGAAATTAATTTCTATTGATGAATCTACTTTAATTGAAAGAATTAAAGTAAGGGTCCTTCTTAATCTTACAGCTATCTAAATCTTTCTCCTTAGTAAGTTCAGCAAAAGGTTTTCTGCCCCCAACATACTTTTTTCTCTTAATTGAATCATTTGGCATTGATCTTGGTTCATTCTGTTTTTCAAGCCTTAAAACTGGTCTTTCTCCACTCCTTCCTAGTTTCCCACCAAAATATGCTTCAGATTTATTTTATATCAGCAGCATTTAGTCCTTATCATACAACGGCTCCAACCTTTTAACAGTTGCCTATCATCTTGCCCCAGATAATAAAAATTAGAATTTTTCCTTGCATGTAAAAATAATTTAGGTAAAACAAATCATTATAGAGATGTGAGGCATAATTTTACTCTCTGAGTGATGAATATAAACTCCTTATCTAGGAAGACTCTATAGTGACTAAGCATATGTACTTTAGAATAAAAGAGAACAGCTGAATTAGGCTCGGCTACTAATTATCAGCTATGTCTTTAATAAATAATTTAACTTCACTAGGTTTCAGCCTCCTTAGATTAAAATAAAAGGGAATAACACCACCTGCTGCATAGGGCTGTGGTAAAAATAAGCTAGATGGTAGATATAAGACATTAAAAATGTACCTGGCACATAGTAAACATTTGCACCCACCAAGACCCTGATGCTGGGAAAGATTGAAGGCAGGAGGAGACAGGAACCACAGAGGATGAAATGGTTTGATGGCATCACCTACTAATGGACGAGTTTGAGCAAGCTCTGGGAAATGGGGACGGACAGGGAGCATGGAGTGCTGCAGTCCATGGAGTCGCAAAGAGTCGGAGGCAACTGAGCGACTGAACACCACCAGCAACAACAGAGATGAATTTTTTTGCTATCCTGTTAGCATTATTTAACACATTTCATAATTAAAACAAACTTTCTAATGCATCAGAAATGAATATTAGTGTAGACTCAGGAGTGCTGAAAAGATCTATGTCTTCATTTTCTTAAATCAAATTTGGAGTATCAACCCTTGTTTTTTAATGAGCTATTTAATCACATTCATTGTTTAGCTTTTCTCCAGGGTCATACCTGAACCCAGGGGGCATGTCATGCCCAGCAAGTAGGGAATAAAGTCTCTTATTTCTCTGCTACTCTGGTCATAAAGAGCCCTTGAAGTCATATCTCTATGGTTTTTGCCCACAGAGGAGGAAGGCATCCTTTGGTCAAGCTGGGAACTCTAGTGCTTCCCCTTCACCTCCTTAGGCAAGTCCATGCAGAGGAACCCACTTTGGAGGAAAAAATGTATATATATATATATACACATATGTGTGTGTGTGTGTGTGTGTGTGTGTAAGATCCTCCCCCTTCTCTTTTGACCCCAGACAATTATTTGTAATCTCTTTATATGAATTTAGGCTTTAAAGATAGATAGGCAGTATCTTCTAGAAGTTTCTAGGACTGAGAAAAAACAGAGATTAAAAAAAAATACAAAGAGCCTATGAAACTGCCTAAAAAGGTGTAATATAGGGAGAAATATTTCAATAATTTATACCTGAATAAACTATCTTCCAGATCCCCTTATTTCAGGACCCGGATTCCCCATGCAAGCACCATCCACTACAACCAACCTTTCCCCAAACACAATGTGGCCACCATCATGTAAATACTCGGACAGAGAGGTGGGTAAAATGGCAGGGAAGGAAGAACAGATCTGGGAAGAGGTTTCTAAACAGTAGAAATGAGCTCAGGGCCATTTGGGCAGAAAATTCCAAGATCCTGATCTTGGCATGTGGCTTAGGAAGGGTCAGAGCACATCGTCTTGGCTCCTCAGCAACAGCATGGATGTACCCAAAAGAAATAGAGAGGAGTCCTTAAAAAGTAAATAATTCAATAGTAGGCAGCTCCTAGAATGGTACCAGTGTCCTCTTCCCTAGTTATCCATTCTCTTCTTGCTCTTACTGAGCTGCAGCCAGACACTGCCTTGCCCTACATGAGCCCAAGCCAAGTGCATTTTGTTATGCAAACTCTTCAGGTACATTCTCCACATCTATTTATTCATTCGCAATGCGTCCATTTAAATAATTAATGGTGGCATAACATTTAAATTTTTTTCAATGATTAAAAAGAGAAAAACCTATGAAACTATTATCTCTGCTACTTTCATTAAGATAAGAGTTATATTCTCATCAATTAGGTATCTTTAACATCATCATAACTCTAGGAGTATGTGCAAAAGACAGGCAAATCACTTTAGCTCAGTGAATCTTCTCACTTCAGCTCTAACTCACATACAACAATTTGAGGCTGAGTAATCTCAAACAAACACCATTAAATAATATGAAAGAATTATGCGAAACTGCTTTTCAAACTAAAGCCCTAGACAAATTTCAATGGTCAGGCTTCATGTTAAAATAACAAAATCCTAAAAGTATTATCTTGAAAACCATCCTCTATAACTACATTATAGTCAACTACAAACTTTTAGATTTGATCATAAAGTTTCCAATTCTGCAGATTCATTTTCTAAAGCAACTATCAATCTCTTAGGCCAGATCCTTGCTCAAAATGTCCTAGGTCAGTTTCCAAATTTTTTAAAAAATCAGGTTAAATAAGTTATGTACTGAGACCCAAGAAATCAATGAGTTATTATAAATTATAATAAAATATAGGGCTTCCCTGCTGGCTCAGATGGTAAAGCGTCTGTCTACAATGCGGGAGACCTGGTTTCGATCCAAATATACATAACAAATATATCATTTTAAGTGCATGATGCAATGGCACTAAGAACATTCACACTGTCGTACAACCATCACCACTATCCACCTACAGAACACTGTCATCCTCCCAAACTGAAATGCTGTGCCCATTAGAAAACAGCTCTTCATTTCTCTCTCCTTTTGGACTTTGGCAGCCACCATTCTACTCTTTGATTCTATGAATTTCAGTATTTTAGATATCTTATATAGGTAGAATCATGTAGCATTTTTCTTTCTGTTGACTTATTTCACTGAGCATAATGTCCTCAAGGGCTATCCATGTTGCATATTTCAGATTTTCCTTCTTTTTCTAGGCTGAATATTCCATCACACACACCACACACACACACACAAGTATATATATAGATATCACAGTTTATCTATACATTCATTGATTGATGGATATTTAGGTTGTTTCTACATCTTCGCTGTTGTGAATAGTGCCACAGTAAACATAGGAATACTGGAGAAGGAAATGGCAACCCACTCCAGTGTTCTTGCCTGGAGAATCCCAGGGATGGGAGAGCCTAGTGGGCTGCCATCTATGGGGTCTCACAGAGTCGGACACGACTAAAGTGACTTAGTAGTAGTAGTAGTAAACACAGGAATGCCAGTATCTCTTAAGAGATCCTGATTTCAATTCGTTCCAATACATAGCCAGAATGGGACTGCTCGATCATACGGTGGCTCTATTTTGATTTTTTGAGGAAACTCTATACTGGTTTTCATAGTAGCAACTGTACCATTTTGCATCCCTTCAAACAGTGTGCAAAAGTTTCAAAACTTTCAATTTCTCCATATCCTCATGAACACTTTTTTTTAAATAACAGCCATCCTAACAGGATGAAGTGATATCTCACTGTGGTTTTGATTTATCAGTCTTTGAATTCCCACATATTTATGTAAACTTCTTTAGGATTCAGCTGAGGGACAAACTCTTGAGAAATGGTTCCTGGCAACTTTCTTTCTCTATCTAAGTAGATGCCTAAATAGCACCTACACTTTTACTTAAACCATGTGTTAATATACTTGCCTTCTCACAATAATATATAAATTCTGTGAAAGCCATATAGTATAGTAACTAAGAGCATGGGTTTTAGAATCAGAAAATAAAAATACAATTTTGAAACCCAGTGCCTCCACTTCCTAGCTATGTAACTACGGGCAAGTTATTTAAAACTAGGAAGTTCAGATTCTTTAGTCAGGGAATGAAAACAACAAAACTTAGCCCTTGGAGCAGAGTGTTAATAAATATGAAGTACTTAGCAAAGAAGCTCTGCCATGGAGTAAACACTCAAAGGGACATACAATTCAGCTTGTAGAATACCAACAACACAGATTGTATTGTGGAGTAGGCACTCAAAAACATGCATGCTTTTTGAGCATGCACACACACACACACACACACACACATACACAGGAAAGACAAATGAACTAAGGCTATAGTTTTAATCCAAGGTCTCTATCTAGAGATGTGCCGTTTGCTCACTGTACAATGCACTTGCATGGGGGATGGGTGAAACTCAGCTGATCTACTCTCTGCACGCCTTTCAGCTTACCCTGGCAGGGGCTACACCAACCCATATGAAGCACTTGTATTTTTAAAAAATTGCCTTGGATTGGTTAAAGATGACAAGAGTATAAAAGCATGTTCTTATCTCCTCCTGTGATGGTGAAAGTCACTCAGCTGTGTCAGACTCTTTGTGACCCCATGGACTATACAGTCAGTCCATGGATATTCTACAAGGCAGAATACTAGAGTGGGTAGCCTTTCCCTTCTCCAGAGGATCTTCCCCATCCAGGAATCGAACCCAGGTCTCCCACACTGCAGGTGGATTCTTTACCAGCTGAGCCACAAGGGAAGCCCAAGAATACTCGAATGGGTAGCCTATCCCTTCTCCAGCGGATCTATCCAACTCAGGAATTGAACTGGGGTCTCCTACACTGCAGGCATATTCTTTACCAACTGAGCTATCAGGGAAGCCCTTTATCTCCTCCTGTGAAAACATAGAAATTGTGAGTAGGTGTTGAACAACCATTGAGAGGACGACACTGGAACCCACTGAAAAAAGATATTCTGTGTCCAGAGACAAAGGAGAAGCTGCAGCACGGTGGGAGGAGGGGCACAGTCACAATAAAATCAAATCTCATTACTTCTGGATAAGTGACCCCAAAACTGGGGAACAATAAAACTAAAGAAGCACTCCTCCTGTTGTGAAGGTTCTGAGCCCCACAACAGACTTCTCTGCCTGGGGATTTGGCAGAGGGACTCAGAGTCCCTAGGGAATCTGACTTTCAAGGCCATAAGGATTTAACTGAAGACTTGGGTGGTACTGGGGCAGAGACTCCACTATTGAAGAGCACACACAAAATCTTGTGCACACCAACACCCAGGGGATAGGAGCAGTGACCCCCACAGGAGACTGAACCAGACGTACCTGCTAGTGTTAGAGGGTCAGCAGTGCCTCGCTGTGGGGATAAGGACACTGGCAGCAGCTGTCCTGACAGATGGTCCTTGGTGTGAGTTCTCTTGGAGGTCGCCATCAGCCCTATTATAGAGCCTCTGGACTCTAGGGATGGATCAGCTTAGGCAAAACAACTAACAGAGAGGGAGAACAGGACCACTTATCAGCACACAATTTGACTAAACTTTTACTGAGCACTGTCTTGCCCACCAGAGAAAGACCTAGTTTTACCCACTGCTAGTTCCTCCCATCAGGAAGCTTGCACAAGTCTCGTAGCCTCTTCTACCAGAGAGCAGACAGGAAAAGCAAGAACTCAAATTCTGCAGCTTCCAGAACAAAGACCATGATCATAGAAAGTTAATAAAAGTGAAATGAGAGGATTATGTTCCAGATGAAGAACAAGATAAAACCAAAGAAAAACAACTAAATAAAATGAAGATAGACAATCTTCCTAATAGAAGCTGAAGATATTAAGAAGAGGTGGCAGGAATACACAGTAGAATGATACCAAAATCTTAATGAGCCAGATAAGCATGATGGTATGATCACTCACCTACAGCCAGACATCCTGGGACGCAAAGTCAAGTGGGCCTTAGGAAGCATCACTATGAACAAAGCTAGTGGAGGTGATGAAGTTCCAACTGAGCTATTTCAAATCCTAAAAGATAATGCTGTGAAAGTGCTGCACTCTATATGCCAGCAAATTTGAAAAAATTAAGCAGTGGCACAGGATTGGAAAAGGTCAGTTTCATTCCAGTGTCAAAGAATGTTCAAACTACCACACAATTGCACTCATCTTACACACTAGCAAAGTAATGCTCAAAATTCTCCAAGCCAGGCTTCAACAGTATGTCAACTGAGAATATCCAGATGTTCAAGCTGGATTTAGCAAAGGCAGAAGAACCAGAGATCAAATTGTCAACATCCATTGGATCATAGAAAAAGCAAGAGAATTCCAGAAAAACATCTATTTTTGTTTTATCGACTATGCTAAAGCCTTTGAAAGTGTGGATCACAATACATTGTGGAGAATTCTTCAAGAGATGGGAATACCAGACCACCTTACCTGCCTCCTGAGAAACCTGTATGCAGGTCAAGAATCAACAGTTAGAACCAGATATGCAACAATGGACTGGTTTCAAATTGGGAAAGTAGTACATCAAGGTTGTATATTGTCACCCTGCTTATTTAACTTATATGCTGCATACACCATGTGAAATCTCAGGCTGGATGGAACACAAGCTGGAATCAAGATTGCTGGGAGAAATATTAATAACCTCAGATATGCAGATGACGCCACCCTTATGGCAGAAAGTGAAGAGTAACTAAAGAGCCTCTTGATGAAAAGAAAGAGGAGAGTTAAAAAGCTGTCTTAAAACTCAATATTCAAAAAACAAAGATCATAGCATCTGGTCCAATCACTTCATGGCAAATATATGGGAAAAAATGGAAACAGTAACAGACCTTATTTTCTTGGGTTCCAAAATCACTGCAGGTGGTGACTGAAGCCATGAAATTAAAAGAAACGCTTACTTCTTGGAATAAAAGCTATGGCAAACCAAGACAGCTTGTTAAAAAGCAGAGACTTTACCTTGCCAGCAAAGGTCCATATATTTAAAGCTATGGTTTTTCTAGTAGTCATATATGGAGGTGAGATTTGGACCATAAAGAAAGCTGAGCCCTGGAGAATTGATGCTTTTGAACTGTGGTGTTGGAGAAGACTCTTGGACTATTCCTAACGGTAATCAGTCATTATTCATTGGAAGGACTGATGTTGAAGCTGAAGCTCTAATACTTTGCTACCTGATGCAGAGAACTGACTCATTGGAAACCTGATGCTGGGAAAGACTGAAGGCAGGAGGAAAAGGAGATGACAAGATGAGATGGTTGGATGGCATCACCGACTTGATGGACATGAGTTTGTTCAAGCTCCAGGATCTGGTGAGGAACAGGGAGGCCTGGCATGCTATGGTTCATGGGGTTTCAGATAGTCAGAAATGACAGAACAACTGAGCTGACCTGAGACAACCTTCCAGAATTATAATTCAGAATAATGATAGTAAACATGATCCAGGATCTTGGAAAAGGAATGGAGAAGATGACGAAACGTTTGTCAAAGACCTAGATGAACTAAAGGACAAACAGAGATGGATAAAACACTCAAAGGAATTAATAACAGAATAACTGAAGCAGAAGTACTGATAAGTGACTTATAAAATGGAATGGTAAAAAAATCACTGCTGGAAAACAAAATATAGAACAAAAAAAAAGAATGAAAGGAATGAAGACACTCTAAAGAGCTCTGGGACAACATTAAGCAGAACAACATTAATAATATAGGGGTCCCACAGGGAGAGGAGAGAGAAAAAGAACCCGAGAAAATATTTGAAGGGATAATTGCTGGAAATTTCCTTAACATGGGAAAGGAAATAGTCAAACAAGTCCAGGAAGCACAGAGTCCCAAGCAAGAAAAAACCAAGGAGGAACACACTGAGACACATAGTAATCAAACTGGCAATAGTTAAAGACAAAGATAAAATATTAAAAGCAACAAGGGAAAAACAACAAATAACATACAAGAGAACACTCAAAAGGTTATAAGTTTACTTCTCAACAGAAACTGTACAAGGCAGAAGAGAATGGCACAATATATTTAAAGTGATAAAGAGAAGAACTTATAACTAAGAATACCCTACACAGCAAGACTTTTGTCCAGATAGAAAAAAGCTTTACAGACAAGCAAAAATTAGCAGAATTCAGCACTACCAAGCCAGCTTTACAAAAAATGCTGAAAGAACTTCTCTAGGCAAGGAACACAAGAGAAGGAAAAGACCTACAAAAAATAAACCCCAAACAATCAAGAAAATTACCCTGGGATCATAAATAAATATCTTAAATATAAATGGATGAAATGCATCAACAAAAGACATAGCCTGGCTGAGTGGATACAAAAACAAGACCTGTGCACATGCTTTCTACAAGAGACCCACCTCAGACCTAGAGACTAAGACCTGGACACTTAGAGACTGAAACTAGGGATGGGAGAAGATATTCCAGGCAAATGGAAATCAGAAATAAGCTAGAATAACAATACTGATAGCAGAAAAAAATATTCTTTAAAACAAGATTGTCCTAAGAGATGAAGAATACTATGTAATGATTAACAGTTCAAACCAAGAAAAAGATGTAACAATTTTAAGTATATATGCACCCAACAAAGGAGTACCTCAATATGTAAGGCTAAAATTAACAACAATAAAGGAAGAAATTGACAGTAACACAATAATAGTGGGGAACTTTAACACCCCACTTTCGTCAATGGACAGATTGTCAAAACAGAAAATTAATAAAGAAATACATGCCTTAAATGACACTTTATAGTAGATGGACTTAATTGATAATTTATACAGCATTGTATCCAAAGGCAGCAGACTACACATTCTTCTGAAGTACACTTGGAACATTCCTCAGGATTGACCACATGCTGGGCCCAAGGTGAGCCTTAGTACATTTAAGAAAATTGAAATCATATCAAATATCTTTTTGGATTACAACACTATGAGGTTAGAATAAATCATAAGAAAAAAGAAAGCTATAAAAACCATGAACAAATGGCAGCCAGACATTATGCTACTAAACAACCAATAGATCACTGAAGAAATCAAAGAGGATATTAAAAAAAAAATAGAGAAAAATGAAAATGAAAGTACCTATGTGCTTTCTCAAAGTCCAAAACCTATGAGATGCAGCAAAAACAGTTCTAAGAGGGAAGTTTATAGCAATACAGTCTCACTCCAAGAAACAAGAAAATATCTCATAAACAATCTAACACTACACCTAAAACAACTAGAGAAAGAACAAATAAAATCTAAAGTTAGTAGAAGGGAAGAAATCATGAAGAGAAATAAATGAAATACAAAGAAAATAATTGCAAAGATCAATGAAACCAAAAGCCAGTTCTTTGAAAAGATAAATAAAATTGATAAATCTTTAGCTAGACTCATCAAGAAAAAAAAAGTGGGCTCACATCAGTAAAATTAGAAATGAAAAAGGAGAAGTTACAACTGAATCCACAAAAATACAAAGGATCATAGTAGACTACTAGGAGCAATTGTATGCCAATAAAATGAACAATCTGGAAGAAATGACAAATTCTTATAAAAGTACAATCTCCCAAAATTAAAGTAAGAAATAGAAAATATGAACAGACCAATCATAAGCACTGAAATTGAAACTGTGATTTAAAAACTCCCAACAAAAGTTCAGGGTGTGATTGCTTCACAGGCAAATTCTATCAAACCTTTAGAGAACAGTTAACATATATCCTTCTGAAATTGTTTCAACAAACTACAGAAGAAGAAAAACTTTCAAATTCATTCTGTAAAGTCATCATCACCCTGACACCAAAGCCAGACAAAGATATCACAAAAAAAGAAAAGCACAGGCCAATATCACTGATGAACATATATAAAAAATCCTCAACAAAACACTAGCAATTTGTATCCAACAATATACTGAAAAGATCATCACCATGATCCAGTGGGATTCATCCCAAGGATGCAAGGATTTTTCAGTATCTGCAAATCAGTCAATGTAATATAGCACATCAAGAAATTAAAGAATAAAAACCGTATGATCATCTCAATAGATGGAAAAATAGTTTTTGACACAATTCAGCACCTTTTTATGGTAAAAACTCTCCAGAAAGTGAGCATGGAGAGAACATACATCAACAAAACAAAGCCATATACAACAAACCTACAGCTAACATCATATTCAATGGTGAAAAGATGAAAGCATTTCCTGGAAGATCACGAACAAGGATGTTCACTGTTATCATTTTTATTTGTCATAGTTTTGGAAGTCCTAACTATGGCAATTAGAGGAGAAAACAAACTAAAGGCAATCCAGAATGAAAAAGAAGAATTTAAACTGTCACTGTTTGCAGATATGATGTTATATATTCAGTTCAGTTCAGTCCAGTCACAGAGTCATGTCTAACTCTGCATCCATGGACTGCAGCATGACAGGCTTCCCTATCCATCACCAAATCCCAGGGCTTATTCTAACTCATGTCCATTGAGTTGGTGATGCTATTTAACCATCTCAACCTCTGTCATCCCCTTCTCCAGCCTTCAATCTTTCCCAGCATCAGGGTCTTTTCCAATGAGTCAGTTCTTTATATCAGGTGGTCAAAGTTTTGGAGTTTCAGCTTCAGCATCAGTCCTTCCAATGAATAATCAGGACTGATTTCCTTTAGGATGAATTGGTTGGATCTCCTTGCAGTCCAAGGGACTCTCAAGAGTCTTCTCCAGCACCACAGTTCAAAAGCATCAATTCTTCAGCATTCAGCTTTCTTCACAGCCCAACTCTTACATCTATACATGACTACTGGAAAAGCCATAGCTTTGACTATATGGACCTTTGTTGGCAAAGTGATGTCTCTGAGTTTTATTATGCTGTCTATGCTGGTCATAACTTTCCTTCCAAGAAGTAAGCATCTTTTAATTTCATGGCTGCAGTCACCATTTGCACTGATTTTGGAGCCCCTCAAAATAAAGTCTGTCACTGTCTGCACTGTTTCCACATCTATTTTCCATGAAGTGATGAGACCAGATGCCACTGGGAAGACCATAGCCTTAACTATATGGACCTTTGTCGGCAGAGTAATGTCTCTGCTTTTAAATACACTGTCTAGGTTTATCATAGCTTTTCTGCCAAGAAGCAATTGTCTTCTGATTTCATGGCTGCAGTCACCATCTGCAGTGATTTTAGAGTCTGAGAATAGGAAATCTATCACTACTTCCAACTTTTTCCCCTCTATTTGCCATGACATAATGGAGTTGGATGCCATGATCTTAGGTTGTTTTTTTTTTAATATTTAGTTTTAAGCTATGTCTTTCACTTTTCTCCTTCACCTTCATCAAAAGGCTCTTTAGTTCCTCTTCACTTTCTGCAGTTAGAGTGGTATTATCTTCATACCTGAGGTTGCTGATGTGCCCCGCCTATCTTGATTCTAGCTTGTAACTCCTATTATGACCTAGGTGCCAGCAAATTTAGTAAACTCAGCAGTGGCTATGGGACTGGAAGAGGTCAATTTTCATTCCAATCCCAAAGAAGGGTCACACCAAAGAATGTTCAGACTATTGCACAATTGCATTCATTTCACACGCTAGCAAAGTAATGCTCAAAATCCTTCAAGCTAGGCTTCAACAGTATGCAAACGGAGAACTTCCATATGTACAAGCTGAATTCAGAAAAGGTAGAAGAATCAGAGATGAAATTGCCAACATTCATTGGATCATAGAAAAAGCAAAATTCCAGAAAAACATCTACCTATGCTAAAGCCTTTGACTGTGTGGATCTGTGGGAAATTGTTAAAGAGATGGGAATACCAGACCACCTTATATCTCCTGAGAAACCTGTATGCAGGTCAAGAAGCAACAGTTAGAACCAGACATGTAACAACGGACTGGTTTCAACTTGGGAATCAAGGCTGCATATTGTCACCCTGCTTACTTAACTTATATACAGAACACATCATGTGAAATGCTGGGCTAGATGAACCACAAGCTGGAATCAATATTGCCAGGCAAAATATCAATAACCTCAGATATGTAGATGACACAATCCTAATGGCAGAAAGTGAAAAGGAACTAAAGAGCCTCCTGATGAAAGTGAAAGAGGAGAGTGAAAAAGTTGGCTTAAAACTCAACATTCAAAAAACGAAGGCCATGGCCTCTGGTCCCATCACCTCATGGCAAATAGATGGAAAACAATGGAAACAGTGACAGACTTTATTTTACTTGGCTCCAAAATCAGTGCAGATGGTGACTGCAGCCATGAAATTAAAAGATGCTTGATCCTTGGAAGAAAACCTGTGATGAACCTAGGCAACAGATTAAAAAGCAGAGATATTATTTTGCTGGCAAATGTCCATAGTCAAAGCTATGGTTTTTCCAGTAGCCATGTATGGATATGAGAGCTGGACAATAAAAAAGGCTGAGCACTGACAAATTGATCCCTTTGAACTATGGTGTTGGAGAAAACTCTTGAGAGTCTCTTGGAATGCAAGGAGATCAAACCAGTCAATCCTAAAAGAAATCCACCCTGAATATGCATTGGAAGGACTGATGCCGAAGATGAAGCTCCAATACTTTGGCCACCTGATGTGAAGGGCTGGCTCACTGAAAAAGATCCTGACACTGGGAACAACTGAAACAGGAAAAGGGGATAACAGAGGATGCGGTGGTTGAATGGTATAACTGACTCAATGGACATGAGTTTGAGCAAGCTCTGAGAGATGGTAAAAGACAGGGAAGCCTGGCATGCTGCAGTCCATGGTGTTGCAAAGAGTCAGACATGATTGAGCAACTGAACAACAACAATGATGTGAGTACTCTTTCACTGCTTTACAATTTAATTTGTTTATAGAACAACTCTTTCAACCTGAAAGGATTTAATATAATGTATATAGTGATGTTTGTTTAGTTATCATCCACATTAATTTTCAACCAACCTTAATAACATAGCTTAGTTCTAAATGGATGAATATTTCTTCAGTTTATCACATAGGGTTATCTGAGCAAATGTAGGAGATTTTTGCAGTTAGTCAATGGCCTATGTAATCTGATTATTTATCCTAGAATATCTGTAAGTGATGATGGCTTGATATATTTTCAGCTGCACATTTTGATTTCTGAAGACAAATGTCATAATCCAAAAGGCTGACTTTGGATAGAAAATATAGGAATTAGGAAAGATTAATATGAAAGATGAGCATGGATGCTGGGTAGAGAGCCATATGGACCTCTGTCAGGACTGGAATAATACACCA
The DNA here is from genome assembly GCA_006408675.1 of Madoqua kirkii. NCBI lineage: Eukaryota > Metazoa > Chordata > Mammalia > Artiodactyla > Bovidae > Madoqua > Madoqua kirkii. Next base: position 30,103 of record SJYC01028414.1, on the reverse strand, counting down.
CTCGACATTGAGTGCATGAAGAAAATCCATTATTTGGAAAGAAAAAAATCAGACCACTCTCACTTACTTTATAATGGCAATTAAAGTACCATTATATTTTATCATCTTTAAGCATTTAGTAAATTTATCTCAGCCTTCACATACTTTTTGTGATCATTAAAATTTAAGCTTGCCATTTTAGCTTCAGCCATAAATGTCAGAGGCTCCTAAGATAGACAATGTTAAATGTGTATTCAAGCATAATGGTGTTTTTTAAGATATGACAAATGCCTTTAGTATATGTCAATTCTTCACCACTAGTGCTATGTTCCAAGCACAGTGCTATATTGATTTTAATCCCAATCATCTTGATTAGTTACTATTTGGACAAGTGAATAGAACTGAGTCTATTTTCTCATCAATGAAATGGTGATGATAGAATATTGTATGAATTAAGTTATTTTATTGTTCAATAGTTCTCACGTTTCCTCATTATCTATATTATGCACATAAGAAGACAGAACCTTTAAGACCTCTCTGAAATAACACTACCTCTCTGGGTCAAAGTGGCAAAGCCTGGACTCAACCCCAAAGCTGAAGCTCTAGTGGGAACTCTCAAACAACCAGGGTCTGGGTTCATTTGCCAACATCTTAGATTCCTTAACTAGCACACATTAGAAAGTTAAATAAATATAGTGAAGTGAAACCGTTCAGTCGTGTCCAACTCTTTGCGACCCAGGGGATTGTAGCCTACCAGACTTCTCTGTCCATGGGATTTTTTCAGGCAAGACTACTGGAGCGGGTTGTCATTTCCTTCTCCAAGGGACCTTCCTGACCCAGGGATCGAATCCAGGTCTCCTGCATTGTAGGCAGATGCTTTTACCATCTGAGCCACTGCTGCTGCGGCTGCTGCTGAGTCGCTTCAGTCATGTCCGACTCTGTGCAACCCCACAGAAGGCAGCCCACCAGGCTCCCCGATCCCTGGGATTCTCTAGGCAAGAATATTGGAGTGGGTTGCCATTTCCTTCTCCAGTGCATGAAAGTGAAAAGTCAAAGTGAAGTCTGAGTCACTGCTGCTGCTGCTGCTAAGTCACTTCAGTCGTGTCCACCTCTGTGCGACCCCACAGACGGCAGCCAACGAGGCTCCCCCGTCCCTGGGATTCTCTAGGCAAGAACACTGGAGTAGGTTGCCATTTCCTTCTCCAACGCATGAAAGTTTAAAGTGAAAGTGAAGTCACTCAGTCCTGTCCGAGCCACTAGGGAAGTCTAAATAAATATAAGCTTGATGGTATTACCTCTGAAATTTACCCTTTGCATTGTACATTTCTCCTGTTCTAGAGTGAGGCTACCACGGAGGAAGCTAGTGGCTCTTTCAAAAAGTAAAGCTCTTTCTGCCACCAGCCTATAAAAGTCACAGTGACCTGAGATATAAGGTTGCAAGATGACAAAAATCGTGAAAGCCTGGACGGAAGGGGCAGAAGTCCTTTTGGCTCACATGTCAGAATACAGTTTGTTGGAAGACAAGACGTTGTACTTTTTCTGGAATTTGTACTGCCAGCACTTTAGTTAGGCTCATCTAACCTCGTCAGCAGTTTGCAAGCAGTGCTTTGGCAAAAGGTATGCTATCTGTGGCCACCACTCCCCTGACTTCAGACTGTGACCTGAACCCCAAGCCCAGTCTTCAATGACTAAAGTATAATTCAGCCTGAGCATTGACAAGAGACCCTGTTATCTCACATAAAAACGTATTAAAAATGTACTGGTCCTGAAAATCTGGTTTAGAAAAATGTTCAGGAAAATAAAATGTACATATGTAAATTCTAAAAATCCTATTTGTTGGATTCTTCAGCGAGTTAGATTAAGTGAAAAAAGTTGATGTTTTTAAAAAAGACTACGGCTTACAATGGCAGTTGGGACGTATGTGCAACACATATAAATATTTTGTCAAAGAGTAAACCTTGGTTCTGTCTCCCATTGTGAAGAATCCTGGATTTAAAATACATGTTAAGAAGTCTTATTCTTGGAACTAACTAGGCATGTGATGACACAGCTTTTCTGGTACTATGCAAGGCTTTGAGAAATCAGAGGGGGAAAAAAAGAGATGCAATTCACACCTTACAGTTTAAAGAGGTTATAGACATAGATAAGTAAAATTTAAAATGTGTTTAAGTCTTATTAAAGAAGGAATCACATGAGGTTTAGGAACAAGAAAAAAAAATGTACCAAAATAAATTCAGGTTAAGAGAAGATATCATGAAAGGAACTGGGAATATCCAGGAGAAAGAAAGAGAAACAGATAATAGCTAGCTTTAAAATACTGGACTATGGGCATTCCAAGAATTGAGTGTAGTCTATACAAAGGCACAGAGGTATGAAATAGCACTGTAAATGTGGGAGCAACATGTGATCTGACATGCCTGGAATGCAGGACTGGAAAGAAGTGAAAGGAGACCTGAAGAGATGAGGCAGTGATTAGTCATGAAGGGCCATGATAGTAACTGGAGTCAGAAAAAAATTAGAATGGAAAATATATCCTGTAACTTGCTTGCAAAATGTTTCCAGAAAGCTTATTTTTAAAAGCAAGACCATTGTATTTTACAGGACTCTCTGCTCAGTCTTATAAGAATGGCAAGGCAGTTTTATCTTGTGCTGCTAAAACAATCAGTCATTTAATAGCTGAGTAGCCAATTCACCAATTGGCTTTCCTTTTCTCATTAGTGATAACAAAAATAATGACTACTTTTTGAGTTGCTGCATGCCTGGCACCATTCTTCACATGTATTAACTCATTATATGTGCTCTACATGTATTAACACCACAATCATGAAAATTAAATTACGTATTACATGTAGACCAACCATTCTTATTATTATGTCCATTTTGCAAATGAGAAGAATAAGTCATGGAGATGAAAAGAAAGCTGACCAAGATGCACAGTTTGCCAGCAGTGAAGCTAAAAGAGAGTTGAACAAGATACACCCTGGAGGACTACTCCTCATAGCCCCGAGAATAATACCAGACATAGAAGACATTCGAATCTTAAATGAATGAATGAACAAATATCTCTGAGGTGATATTAAAAACAGATGCAGATACTTTGGCATTTCTCCCATCAAAGGATGAAGGCTAATTTCTTCCCACTGAATATGGGTTAACCTGGTGACATGCTTTGATCAAAGGAATAGGGGCAAAATGCCATTTCTGGATCTAACCCTTTAAAAGGTGTGTAATTTCACTTTGTGGCTATTGAAAGGCAGCAACCAAGCTATAAGGTAGCTCAGCCTAGACTGCTGCACAGAGACAGAAATTTGGAGAGACCATGGAGGACATGACGACACCTTGGATGTTCCAGCTATAACCAGGCCTCAGCTATACCATATGGAGCTCCAGAACTGTCCACTGAGTCTAGCAAACCCAGAGAATCATGGGAAACACTGTATCACTACTGTTTTAAACCACTACATTTTGGGGTGGTTTAGGGCATAGAACAATCTCTGTGGCAGTATATATTCTCGCTTGCTAAGTCACTTCAGCCGTGTCTGACTCTTTGTGACCCCATGGACTGTATAGCCTCCCAGGCTCCTCTGTCCATGCGATTCTCCAGGCAAGAATACTGAAGTGGGTTGCCATTTACCCCCTCTAAAAACAAACTTCTGTTGTAATTAATCTATAGCCCAGTCAAACAAAGCCATCCCTTTCATAGGTAGTGAATGATATTCAGAAGTGCAAAGTGACCTTTCTTTTTTTTTTTTTTAGAGAACACTTTGGTTTCAGGAAATCAATTTTCAAAGAAAACCTATTTCTGTTTTACAACGGCTTTTCTTCTAGGAAGTGTCTCAAAAATTGAAGAACACAATTATTTCCCCTCTCTTTATTTCCTCCAACAGTCAAGGCCTTCTGTCATCTGGAAGGTCAAATGGGCTAATAACAGGAAAACTACAAAGTTTCAGAAGGCCACAGTCACACATAAAAACTTTTATAAACAAAACCAGTTCTTTTCAAAGTACATTTTTTATCTCAACCAATTCTCTTCTGACACACAGATCTGCCATTGGGAACATGTTGCCAATTTTCTTTCAGAGAAAACACCTGTGTCCTTTAAAACATCAAAACAACTCAGAAATAAGTAAAAATGTTAATCCATCGAGTGGTTGTTTGGGTAACATGATGAATTAATAGCATGAATGTAGGTCCACAATGTACATCCTTTCATAAGAAAATATATCTTTCTTAATCCATGGGTAAATCACAATTACCTCAATACTGCAGTAAATTCCCATAAGGTTGGGCTAGAAAATGTGTGTGAAGTCATAGAAAATGCTACTGATGTAATAGCATGATAAGGACACCAGCTCAAGCCTAAGCAGTGTTTTAGAACCCAGTATCCATACATGCACAACCATGTCTGGAAGATTAGTAGAGAGCCTCAGAAGTCTACTGGGACATGAGGGGTTGATTATCCTTCTGGGAGAAAATTCATCTTAAATAAAGATGAAGTCAGAAAATCTCAAACCAATATCAAAGCCTTGGTCAACAGAAGGAGACACAAATCTCCTGGTCCTGTATGGTATTGGCCATTTGGATTTGTCCTGGGGAAGAAGACCTAGAGACATAAAATCCCTCCTCTGTGTGACTTACATCTTTTCACTAAAAGTCTTGTAAGCTATTAGGATGTGAGGTGGAACAAGAGATAGAATCTCTAATAGAAATAAACACAAGGAAAGAGAGGCAAATCTATTTCAGCAGCAATACAAATGAGGTTTTAGATGCATGGAACTTTTGCATGGTAATCTCACTAAAAATGCTGGAATCGGAGAGAAGTAGTGAACACCATGTGGTAGTAGGAAGATGTATTAATGATACCACATGGGACATATCTTTGAGAATTCCAGAAACAGGCAGGCAACTGGCAAGGGTAGCTGGATGGAGAGAGTGCCTCTAATGTCACAGATAATGTGTCTACTACATCTGACCAGTGGAACTTTGGGAATCTCAGCTTATAACAATAACAGTAGATGGGGCTAGCAAGTTGGAGCTAATGAACTCCTTTGTTCATAAATTATTAATCCATTTTCTGAAACACATCAGGAAATGAATCAATAATGAGATTTTCCAAAGGCAGAAACTATAATGCTTTAAAACATGCTCCGTATGATGACTTTAATTATTATGATCCTAACTTTTAACTCATCCTCATAGAACTTCTTGTCATGATTGAAAGGTGACGAAACTATGATGGAGAGCCAGCAAAATGTCACATAGCAACACAGTGGTCAAAAACACAGACTGGTGAGACTTTCCTGGTGGTCCACTGGTTAAGAACCTTGCTGCCAATGCAGGGATTTGACCCCTGGTCTTGGAAGATTCTATATACTGCGGGGAAACTAAGCCTGTGTGCCACAACTAGTGAGCCTGGGCTCTAGGGCCCGCGAGCTGTAACTACCGAGCCCACACTCCACAATCACTGAAGCCTGTGCACCCTAGAGCCCATGTGTTGCAACTACTGAAGCCCATGTGCCTAGAGCCAGTTCTCCACAGCAAGAGAAGCCCGGGCACCACAAGGAAGAGGAGCCCCCGCTCGCCACCGCTGGAGAAAGCTCAACCTCCCTAGTGAAGACCCAGCGTAACCATAAATGAATAAACACAAACAGGAAACAAAGAACAGACTGGCTCCAGTTAGACCTCCGTCAATGCCTGGTCCTGTCACTTAATAGCTTTGTGACCCACCTGACTTAAGGAGGAAATGATAATATTGATTATTTTACAACACTACTGTGAGGATCATGGGAAATAAGGCACAGCAAGCACACTGGGTACGCAATGAATAATAACAATCGCAATTCCAAAATGCTTAAATTTTTCTATGTGGTACATTGTCTTCAAAGATGCTTCAAAACAAATCTTCCCCTTCCCTCTACAGCCTTGTCAAAACCCTTAAGAAAAGATGGACTTTATTTTCACACAAATAAGGGATGTGAATTGCTTTGACCAAAAGAACAGCTGGGCCAGTTCTAGGACCGGCTCATAAGAGGTCTGACACATTTAGTCCCCACCCTCTTGAAATCTAGCCAGCCTTCACGAAGCTCTGGCTAAGACCAGTGAATTATAAGAGACCATGCATAGAGGTCCCAGCTATTCCAGCCACCCTGAGGAAACCATAGACACACATGAAACCTTAGCTGAGCTCACAGGTAAACACAGCTAGCAGCTAACATGCAGAGCAGTAGAACCGCCTAACTAGCCCAGCCAGCACATACAGTCATGAGAAATGATAAATCATTGTTTTAAGCATCTAAGATTTGGTTTGTTATGCTGCAATAGATACAGGAAACAATCTATAAGGTCATGTATGTCACTGTTAGTGTCACCAATATTAACTGTTCCCCTTCCCACCTCCTTCATGTCACACCAGCCATTGTGACCTTTGGAGTTTTCAGATATATGATGGGGCACAGGATCATCACACATGCTGCCTCCTCTGCCTGGAACATGTGCCCAGCAACCCCTCCATCAGTCAGGCCCATACACAGTGTATCTCCTTTTACTCTAAGTAACTCCTACTTATCTTTGCGGTCTCAGAGACCTGGTTGAGTCTTATTAGCCTTGCCATTTACTCTTATAAAAGACTAATTTCTTTATAGTTTCTCATCACTTCAATTATTTGTGTAATTATTTAATGTATGTCTTCCTTTTACCCTCTAAGTTTACTGAAGGTGCTATGCTCAATGGTTTTTTTTTGTTTTGTTTTGTTTTTAATTTTTTATCTAGTGAGACTTCCCTGGTGGCTCAGACAGTAAAGAATCTAGCAATGCAGGAAACTTGAGTTGGATTCCTGAGTCAGGAAGATCCTCTGGAGAAGGAAATGGCAAACCACTTCAGTATTCTTGCCTGGAGAAATCCATGGATAGAGGAGCCTGGCAGACTCATGGGGCCACAAAGAGTCAGACATGCCTGAGCAACTAACCCTTTCATTTTTCAAATGCTTAATATTAATTGCTTGAGTTAATGAACCAAGAGGTTGGTGGCAGTAAAGCCAAAATTAAAATCTGTGTCTCCTGACCTATAAATTCCTGGTCTTGTTCTCAAAATTTACCATTCTATTCACTTTTGTGAATAATCAGTATGAGGTTTTATTTAGAAGATCTTCTGCACTTTAAATTCAGGATATAGGTTGTTATCATTTTTAGAGGAGGAGATTTTAAAGAATTAACACATATCAAAATACAGAACTTATATTAGTTACTGATTTATCCTTCTCTGAATCCTCAGATTATTCTATAATTCTTGTTTTAAAAACTTTACTTCCCATTTTCCCATAGAAATACAGAAAGGGAGTGAAGCAGCACTTAAATGGGAAAGTGGGAATCTGGCAATTGCAGTAGAGAAAACCATTGTTCAATGGAAAGCTCTCAGGATGTGGGACAGAGCAGATCCAATAGACTTGGTCCCAGCTATGGGGGCTCATCTCCCCCATCCCCAATCTTCTTGACAAAATATCATCAAACTTGGACATAATTAAGCTCTGATTCCAATTCTTGGAAGGTAGCCTAAGTCACATTATGTCATCTTTTGCAGATCATCTCCACCTATAAAACTGGGCTAAAAACTATTTCCTACAAGAATTGCAAGAATTAAAGTGCTTTGTAAAATATAAACCACAATTTACATATATGGTATCACACAAAATTCTTTTTAAAAAATCAGAAGCAATATATTTTTTGTTTCTGTTGTACAAAAAGTTATGTCTTTCTGATATAAAAGATGAAGACTGAAAAAAAATACTTCCAGAAGCAAATTTCCCAGGGGTGTGCAGGCTAGTAGTGTGCAATTACAGGAGCGTCACTCATCCTTTAGTCCCTGTAACGATGCTTGATGCAATTGCACAGGGCATGGCCTGGGAATTCTTATGCTGTGGCAACAATCCCATTGCTCACCTCGGTACCTCTAGCGGGATTTGGGTAGCACAGTTTTGACATTCTTCTCACTCCATAATCTGCATCAAATTTTAGAACCCAGGTGCCCATGTGTGGCATTAACTCTATAGTTCCCCAGGAGTGACTGCAGCAGCTTTCCCTAAGTTGAGACCTACTCTTGAGCCAACATGAGGAAAGATAAGTACTACATGGTACCAGCAGAAGATCAATGTCAAGTCCATACAAAACTTTGTTTCCTACAGATGGAAGTACATGTAAAGTCATGAACACATAGCTCTAACAATCGGTTAGAGCAGTTCGGTTTATCACACGAGAGGTCTAGACTCATGGAGATCAAGTGAAAAAAGAACCTTCAGAGACAGTGATTCATGCCAGTTTTCCTGTTTGCAGACAATTATTTCCTGTATGCTTCAGGCTCTCAGAACACTTTCTATCTCTTCTAGAACTTCTCACATATGGACATGAATCATACTTGTGTCTGTGTCTGTTTCCAAAGTGGTACTTGAGGCCAGCAACTTATCTTATTCATCTCAGGGTGACTCAGATGTAACTAAGCCTCCTTGAGTCAGCCCTGTACTCACCCTGACCAGACTTGAAACCAGTCTTATCCATAGCAAAGCATATACAAAAGACAACTAACTAAAGAATAAAAAGTTTAAAAATATGTGATTGTGTAGGCTTCTATTATTTTTAAAAAGTCCAGATAATGTCATAAATGTCCACATGAAGACAATTACAGGTAAATCAAAGTTTTATTTACATACAGATGATGTTGGTTTTATTCTGCTGCTGCTGCTGCTGCTGCTAAGTAGTTTCAGTCATGTCTGACTCTGTGCAACACATTGGAATTTAATTCCAATGACCATGATATCTACTACTGTGGGTAAGAATCCCTTAGTAGCCCTCATAGCCAACAAAAATCCAAAATGCAGGACTTGGGTGAAATCTCAAAAACCACAGAATGATTTCAGTTTGTTTCCAAGGCAAATCATTCAACATCACAGTAATCCAAGTCAATGACCAAACCACTAATGCTGAAGAAGCTGAAGCTGACCTTCTAGGAAGAACTACAAGACCTTCTAGAAGTAACACCAAAAAAGATATTTGTAACATTGTACAGAAGGCAATGACTAAAATCATCTCAGAGAAAAAGAAGCACAAGAAGACAAAGTGGTTTTCTGAGGAATCTTTACAAATAGCCAAGGAAAGAAGACAGGCAAAAAGCAAGGGAGAAAGGGAAAGATATCCCCAACTGAATGCAGAATTCCATAGAATAAATAGCAAGGAGAGAGTTAAAAAAGAAAAGAAAAGCCTTAAGTGAACAATGCAAAAAAATAGAGGAAAACAATAGAATGGGAAAGACTAGAGATCTCTTCAAGAAAATTGGAGATATCAAAAGAATATTTCATGCAAGGATGGGCACAATAAAGGACAGAAACAGTATGGACCTAACAGAAGCAGAAAAGATTGAGAAGAGGTGGCAAGAATACACAGAGCTATACAAAAAAGGTCTTAATGACCTGGATAACCATGATGGTGTTGTCACTCACCTAGAACCAGACATCCTGGAGTGTAAAGTCAAGAGGGAATTAGACTATGAACAAAGCCAGTGAAGGTGACAGAACTTCAGCTGAGCTATTTAAAATCCTAAAACATGATGTTGCTAAAGTGAGGCACTCAATACATCAGCAAATATGAAAAACTCAGCAGTGGCCACAGGACTCACAAAGGTCAATTTTCATTCCAATCCCAAAGAAGGGCAATGTCAAAGAATGTTCTAACTACTGCACAGTCATGCTTATTTCATGTGCTAGCAAGGTTATGCTGAAAATCCTTCAAGTTAGGCTTTAGCAGTGCATGAACTGAGAACTTCCAGATATAAAAGCTGGGCTCAGAAAAGGAAGAGGAACCAGAGATCAAATTGCCAACATTCCTTGGGTCATAGGAAAACATCTATCTGTGCTTCACTGACTATGCTAAAGCCTTTGATTGTGTGGAAACAATGAACTAGAAAATTCTTAAAGAGGTGGGAACAGAGGACCACCTTACTTATCTCCTGAGAAACCTATATTTGGATCAAGAAGCAATAGTTAGAACCAGACATGGAATAACTGACTGGTTCAAAACTGGGAAAGGAGTTAACAAAACAGTATATTTCATCTGTTTATTGAACTTATATGCAGAGTACATCATGTGAAATGCCAGGCTGGATGACTCACAAGCTGGAATCAAGACTCCCAAGAGAAATATCAACAACCTCAGATATATAGATGATACTATTCTAGGAAAGAAAGTGAAAATAAACTAAAAAACTTCTTGAAGAGAGTGAAAGAGGAGCATGAAAAAGCTGGCTTAAAACTCAACGTTAAACAAACTAAGATCATGGCATCTGGTCCCATCACTTCACGGCAAACAGATGGGGGAAAAGTGGAAGAGGTGAACAATTTTATTTTCTGGGGCTCCAAAATCACTGTGGACAGTGACTGCAGTCAGGAAATTAAAAGACACTTGCTCCTTGGAAGGAAATTTATGACAAATTTAGACAATGTATTAAAAAGCAGAGACATCACTTTGCTGACAAAGGTCTGTCTAGTCAAAGCTATGGTTTTTCCAGCAGTCATGTATGGATGTGAGAGTTTTACCATAAAGAAAGATGAGCACCAAAGAATTGATGCTTTTGAACTGTGGTGCTGGAGAAAACTCTTGAGAGTCCCTTGCACTGCAAGGAGATCCAACCAGTCATTCCTAAAGGAAATCAGTCCTGAGTATTCACTGTAAGGACTGATGCTGAAGCTGAAGCTCCAATACTTGGGCAACCTGGTATGAAGAGCTGACTTATTGGAAAAGACTCTAATGCTGGGAAAAACTGAAGGTAGGAGTAAAAGGGGACGGCAGAGGATGAGATGGTTGGATGGCATCACCGACTCATGGGACATGAGTTTGAACAAACTCAGGGAGATAGCGAGAAACATGGAAGCCTGGCATGCTGCAGTCCATGGGGTAGCAGTCAGACATGACTTAGCAAGTGAACAACAGCAACAAAGCATTAGAGACCATGATACATGTATTTGGTGGGTAGATAGGAAATTTACATTAAAAAAATCTGAAAAAAAAAAGGCTTCTGTGGTTGCTTCAATTTTTTCAGACGGGAATGTATCTTGCTCACAACACTTAATCAGATTACTTCAATACTTTTGGCAGACTGAAAACTCTGAGAATATAATCTGCAGACTAAACCTAAATTCACAGAAAAGACACCTTTAGCCAGTGTTTTCTTTTATGTGTCCCTTCTGCCAACCTCTAAAAGACCTAGACATGATTTAAGAGTGAGGAGCTTATTTGTGAGACAATCACAAAATCCAATGGTAAGGATGGTAGCACAGTCTAGGGCATTTTCATTATGAAGCACATTTTCACTGTGTGTAACTGGAGCTAGATTCTGCTGGGAAATCCTGGGAACCAGGGTAGAACACAGAATTAAACCTTAGAGTGCTCCCTGACTCCAGGTTGCTTGGGTATGCAGGCACCAGGTCCTATTGGTCTCTGGGTAAGAGCTGCTTCCAAAGGTATGATCACCCTGGCACTTCTAGCTTGCCACATGGGAAGGCAGTGTATGCTCTGGTGGCAAAAGGAAAGCTTCTTCAAGCAAACAAGTGCTGGTCCTGGCAGTTGGGAGTCTGCATGGGAAAGGAAAGCCATGTGGGTAGGATACTGACATCATTTGCTATACAAAGTAACTGGCTGATATGAGTGAAATGAAATTAACATTAACTTGCCTGAGTGCCTATATATAAGCAATTCAAGAACAAACATTAAAAAAACAGAAATATCAAGACATACTCAGAAATGAGTACGAAACTAAAGCATACATTTAAGCCTTATGAGTCGTGACAAGGTTCAACCCTATACCTGCAAGAAGATTAGGCACCTGCCTCTGGAGTCTGATTTAAGAACAGAAAAGTCCTTAACCAAATATTTCCTCTAAGGCCTCCCTGTCCCAGGATCTAAAATGTTTCCATTTGAAATTCATCACTTTGGGTAACCTATGTTAGTGTGTGTATGTGTGTGTCTGTTTATAAATACATATATATCTAAATGGGTTTCCTTGGTGGCTCAGTGGTAAAGAATCCACCTGCCCATGAAGGAGATGAACAAGGGTGCCAGGAGCCAGCGTGAGGAATTCCATCCGTGACAAGGTCATGTGGCAGAGCTCTGATGACAAGGCTAATCAGATCTCAGTTTTTCTCCCTGGCATTTCCTGAGTATGTACTCCCCAAAATAAGAATCTGCCTGCTTTTCCACTCTTCTGACACACTCTGGAAAAAGTCAACTCAGGGCTTTAGTCTTCTGCATTTGAAAGGGATGTTTCCATTAACCCCCTCTGATAGCTCTCTAGCTTGCCTAACAGGTTCCCCTGGACCTCTTACAGCTTGTGAATTGCTTACAGCCCCCCAACCAAGAGAGGCACAAAGCCTAAAAGCATCTTAAAGATACAGAGCCTTTTCTAAAGAGCTAAAAATCATATTGGTGACGGGTTTTCACTGTTGACTTCATTGCTGCCAGGCCTCCATATTCTTTATCTTTTAGGCACCTGGGAGGATGTTAATCAATGTAAACAGGATATGGAAAAAGATATATAGTAGTTTTGATGTTAGCAACACTAGACTTTTGAGTTAATTACTTTTCTTTTGTTATAAATCACTGTACTCCTTTTACTTGTTATAAGTTGCTGTATCTTTGCTATGTAAGAATGTAACTTTATTTAGTGCTTTTTGAGAGTGGCACCAGACTTTGGGAAGATCAACACAAATAAGCCTTCCAGTTAACAAACCCTTATCAGAAAAAGGCTGTAAAATGTTAATTGGCCCTTTTGGCTGGAAGATGATGTAAATCACCTAAGACTTGTGTATACAACTAGGTATGCAGAAAGAAAAGCCTGGTTTTGGTAAAAGTCTGGGCTGCTAACGCTGCATAATTTTGTATTACCCATTGATCTCTATGTACAATCAAAAAGGTATAAAAGGCCTTTCTAGAGAATAGAGGCCGGGGCCAGTCATTGGAAAGACTGGTTTCCCCCATGTCTCCTCTTTACTCTAATTTCAGGCTGAATTCCCATCTGGGGCGTGGAGGCTCGCCATGTCTACTTACTTGTCCCGGCTTCTAAGATCCATAAGAGAGAGAGCCCAAGGCGGGGCACTCTCCGATATTCAAACAGAGGCCGGTGGCCCAATGTAGATGGTGCAAGTTCCTTGTCTGGAACTTTATTGGTTTTCCACGTAAACCAAGTTATTCAGCATCTTTTCTCCATCTAATTTTCCTTCTGTACTATTATTTGTTAATCTAATCTTATATTAACTAATAAATAAGTTTTTTCCTCGCCTACCCATCTCCCCTTAAAATCACCCTGGATCCACCAGGGCTGGACCACAGCACAAGGGACATGGGTTTGATCCCTGGGTCAGGAAGATTCCCTGGAGAAGGAAATGAAAACCCACTCCAGCATTTTTGCCTGGTTAATCCCATGGACAGAGGAACCTGGAGGTCTGTAGTTCACAGAGTCACAAAAGACTTAGACACAACTTAGTGACTAAACAACATCTAAACACATGCAAGCTCTCACATGTGGTGGGGGTGGGACAAATATATTAATTTCTGGAAGATTAGTTTAATAATTTTGAGCTGTGGTGTTGGAGAAATCTCGAGAGTCCCTTGGACTGCAAGGAGATCAAACCAGTCAATCCAAAAGGAAATCAGTCCTGAATATTCACTAGAAGGACTGATGCTGAAGCTGAAAAATCCAATACTTTGGCCACCTGGTGCAAAGAATTGACTCCTTAGAAAAGACTGATGCTGGCAAAGACTGAAGGCAGGAGGAGATGGGGACAACAGAGTATGAGATGGTTGGATGGCATCACGGACTCGATGGATGTGAGTTTAAGCAAGCTCTGGGAGATGGTGATGGACAGGGAAGTCTGGCATGCTGCAACTCATGGTGTCGCAATGAGTTGGACACGACTGAGCAACTGAACTGAACTAAACTGAGTTTAATAATTAGTTATCTTGAAGGAATGGAATGCAGAAAAGTACTAATTTTTAAAGAGACTTCTTCTCCCCTTAATGAAAAGACAGGAAAGCTTTAGATCCCAGGTTCCACATACCTTCAGATAGCATATTGAGATAAGAAGCCAAAGGCCATGAGGCACTGGGACACTGGGAAATATTCTCTGGGGGGAAATAAAAGGAAAATAAAAGAATTAGAGGAGGAGGAGCAGGCTAAAATGGCTCTGGAGCTAATGTTTATTCCTGTCAGTTGTACTGGATAGCCGTGCAGGGCCACACTGAAACGAACAACTCCAGATGGTATCATTCTTACAAAATACAAAATGAATGGTGTCTGTGGAGTCGTGAAATATGATGTCCTTATACACATGGTTGTAATGTTTTCCCCTTAAGCTTGAGCATTACTTCAAAATTAACTTTATTAAGTCATTTTTTAAGTAAATATATTTTAAATGTTCCTTAAAAGCTGAAGGATACCTGGTCAATCCAAACATTTTTAAAGCTCATTAGATTAACTCTCTATTTAAAGGGAATCTGTAGTACATTTTTTAAAAGTCTTTCAAAAGCCAAATCGATGTGTTTGGTATATTCTGACTATCATATATAGTTTTTTTTTTTTTCATTAAATCTTAGAATGTTTCTAACATTTACCAATTACTGGCTGTACGGTCTGAGATACTTAGCCACCCTGGAGGACAGCATCTTTATCTCTTCATGAATCCATTCAACACCCATCTGACCCCAGGTGATGCTTGGTATTTCTAGTATTCCTAAAATATATAGTTGGAGACGAGTTGGATTTGATGGAATAGTATCCTATTATTTTATGTCTTTTTCATCTAGCCAGCCAGGCTCTCACAGAGCAGAAGTCAGTCCTAAATGAGGGGAAGAACATGAGTACTATGATAATTGCTGTTTTCAAGAGACTTCATTTCTAAGGCCCAGAGCTTTAGAAGGTAGAGACTCTGACCCCCTAGTCCCGGAATCCAGCAAGCATCTGGCACACAGTAGGGGCTCAAATTAATATGTGCTCAATTAATTAAATAACTGACTGTACACAATCCTCTGAATAAGAATGGAAATAAATATGATTAACTTCATTCTAGAGTGGGAAGATTGAATCAAATAAATTACATAATTATTCCCAGTGATAAACAAATGGTAAGTGTTAAAAGTCTATGCTTATATGAATTTTCTAAAGAGAAAAAAGCAACTGCTCTCTTTCACTATGTTTTCTATAGTGAAACATAGAAACATGTTTCTGAGTAACATATATTTTACCATAATTTGCTATAGCTGGTGATAAATCACAGCCTTTTTGTAGGAAGGAAGGAAGTTAAAGGACCAGTAAAGATCTATTTAGATGCCGGGGGCTTTGGAATTTTAGCACTTTTTCAAAGCATTAATATTCCCAGTTCAAGTGAACATAAAATTTGCTTCCACAACATGACTTGCAGATAATGAATTTAAGCAAAGATGGTAAAAATATTTAAAAAATTACTTCACAGTCCTGTGATATTTTGATATTATCTGTCCCACTACTTCTTTCCTGATCTCTTGTATAAATTATCTAACTTCTACTTTCTCTATGAAAGCATTTTTGAAAAAGTTGGATATCTATGTATTCTTAGTGAAGCAGAACAATCTGCTGAAGAATGCAAAAGGCAACATTTTTGTCGTTTTCCTTAAGCATGCAGACTGGTGGCAATGAGACAGAGAATCGTATTTAGAAAATTCCCCATATAATAAGCAAGATAAGAAAGTTTGACTCTAAAGTCTGACCAGTAATCAAGATTTAGTGAATCTGTCTGCCTGGCATTTGCATTTGCTCTTAAACTCGGCTCAGATCTTTCCACACTGGCAACGGGTCTTCATTTTACCACTAAGTAGCTAAAGAGAATGAATGAAGGCCAAAGGAAAGAACAAAACTTTTATTTCAACACAGGGACAGATTTGGTACAATGAAATGTGAAGAGAACTGATTTTTTAAAAGTATGCAGAGAAGTAAGAGTATGAAAAGCATGAATTATTCCATAACTAAGGGAAAGATTCAAAAATTTGTTATAAAGATTCTTTTACTTTTATTAATTTGGCAATTACTCAGGCTATGAATATAGATAAACAGTTACAGATATGATAGATGTAAATGTGCAAAAACTTGAAAAATAACTACCTAGAACCCTCACATTAAACTTTGACTGTACTACACTTTCAAGGAGAGAAGGTTGAGTCAATCCTAAGCAACATCCACCACCAAAAATGAAATTCCTGAAATACAGTCTTCGAGAAACTAATACTAAAAATAATCCCAACCTACAACTATGGCATTATTCAATGACAAAATATAGTATTTTAAAATCCTATAATATCACAAATTAAAAATATTTATCATGTTTAATAACTAAGAATGGGAGATGGAAATCTTTTAAAGTCAATCCTCATTATTAAAGAATTTAAATAATCAGAGATTAGAGATTATTACATGTAAATTCTAGTTAACCAATATTTTATTGTACATCTTCCTAAACACTTGGTACAAAAATAACTATCCCACTTTAAGAAGATGTCAAAGCATATTTTACAGACATGTTTATACAACATTTTAGTTTTCAATTAATTTTAATTTCTTAAAACAAGTGAAATAGACTTTGACCCTAAGGAAATAGGCATCTAATGATATTGCCAATATTCAACCATTTTGATCCCAAATCCAATCATTTCATACAGTTTCAACCTAGTACAAATCAATTCAGTCTATAAACATATATTGAGCATCTGTTATCTAATAGCTGCTGTGGGGAATACAAAGATTAATGAAACAAAGATGTTACTTGTTTATAAAGAAATTATAGCACATAAGGATTTACCAGTAAGCATGTGGTAAGCATAAATTAACAATGTCAAAAGAAATTTTAGCTTTTTTGAAAGAATTTGAAAAATATATAAATCATGTAGTTATTTCTATTTTTTTCCAAAAGGGATGAATGTATTATTAAACTAAATGAAGTTCAGCTTATTGAACTATAACGTGCAGACTCAAAAAGCTACTTAGAATCGCAATCCTTGCATATTTACTATATAATTAAAAATATTTATCATGTTTAATAACTAAGAATGGGAGATGGAAATCTTTTAAAGTCAATCCTCATTATTAAAGAATTTAAATAATCAGAGATTAGAGATTATTACATGTAAATTCTAGTTAACCAATATTTTATTGTACATCTTCCTAAACACTTGGTACAAAAATAACTATCCCACTTTAAGAAGATGTCAAAGCATATTTTACAGACATGTTTATACAACATTTTAGTTTTCAATTAATTTTAATTTCTTAAAACAAGTGAAATAGACTTTGACCCTAAGGAAATAGGCATCTAATGATATTGCCAATATTCAACCATTTTGATCCCAAATCCAATCATTTCATACAGTTTCAACCTAGTACAAATCAATTCAGTCTATAAACATATATTGAGCATCTGTTATCTAATAGCTGCTGTGGGGAATACAAAGATTAATGAAACAAAGATGTTACTTGTTTATAAAGAAATTATAGCACATAAGGATTTACCAGTAAGCATGTGGTAAGCATAAATTAACAATGTCAAAAGAAATTTTAGCTTTTTTGAAAGAATTTGAAAAATATATAAATCATGTAGTTATTTCTATTTTTTTCCAAAAGGGATGAATGTATTATTAAACTAAATGAAGTTCAGCTTATTGAACTATAACGTGCAGACTCAAAAAGCTACTTAGAATCGCAATCCTTGCATATTTACTATAGGCCAAATACTGGTCTTGTCTCTATTAATCTAACAAA
This sequence comes from Madoqua kirkii, assembly GCA_006408675.1. NCBI lineage: Eukaryota > Metazoa > Chordata > Mammalia > Artiodactyla > Bovidae > Madoqua > Madoqua kirkii. The sequence goes on along the minus strand of SJYC01028414.1, from coordinate 12,307 downwards.
AACTCTATGAAGTTGGAATAATACCTTGATGTTACAGATAAAGAAACTAAGACAAAGATGGGGAAAAAAAAGAATGGTTACTCAAACAGTGGCTAATAAATTGCAAAACTGTGATTGAAATCTGGTAGCCTGCAATGCGGGAGAACTGGGTTCGATCTCTGGGTTGGAAAGATTCCCTGTCCCAGCTACCTATTCCAGTATTCTGGCCTGGCGAATTCCACGGACAGGGTAGCTTGGCAGGCAACAGTTCATGGGGTCCCAAAGAGTCAGACACAACCGAGCAACTTTTACTTTCACTTTTAAATATCTGGCTCAAAACCTGACTTCTTCAGTTCAGTTCAGTCATTCAGTCAGTTCACTTCAGTCGCTCAGTCGTGTCCAACTCTTTAGGACCCCATGAATTACAGCACACCAGGTCTCCCTGTCCATCACCAACTCCCGGAGTTCACTCAGACTCATGTCCATAGAGTTGGTGATGCCATCCAGCCATCTCATCCTTTGTCGTCCCCTTCTCCTCCTGCCCCCAATCCCTCCCAGCATCAGAGTCTTTTCCAATGAGTCAGCTCTTCGCATGAGGTGGCCAAAGTACTGGAGTTTCAGCTTCAGCATCAGTCCTTCCAAAGAACACTCAGGACTGATTTTCTTTAGGATGGACTGGTTGGATCTCTTTGCAGTCCAAAGAACTCTCAAGAGTCTTCTCCACACCACAGTTCAAAAGCATCAATTCTTCAGTTCTCAGCTTTCCTTATAATCCAACTCACATCCATACCTGACTAGTGGAAAAACCATAGCCTTAACTAGATGAACCTTTGCTGGCAAAGTAATGTCTCTGCTTTTTAATATGCTGTCTAGGTTGATCATAGCTTTTCTTTCAAGGAGGAAGTGTCTTTTAATTTCATGGCTGCAGTCACCATCTGCAGTGATTTTGAAACTCAAAAAAAATAAAGTCTGCCACTGTTTCTCCATCTATTTGCCATGAAGTGATGGGACCGGATGCCATGATCTTAGTTTTCTGAATTCTTAACCACTACTAAAGCACTACCCTGCTTTGCTTTGGGTATTTAGGTGCAATTTTCTAATACTCTATGGAAAGTGCTGCATTTGGGAAATAGGCCGAGAATTTTGTTGTTGTTTAGTTGCTGAGCAAGAAAGTGAAAGTTTCTCAGTCGTGTCCAACTCTCTGCGACCATGGACTGTAGCCTGCTCCAGGCTTCTCTGTCCATGGAATCCTCCAGGTGAGAATACTGGAGTGGGTAACCATTCTCTTCTCCAAGGGATCTTCCCAATCCAGGGATCGAACCCAGGTCTCCTGTATTACAGGCAGATTCTTTACCCCCTGAGCCATCGAGGAAGCCTGGAATTGGGGTACAGCAAAAATGTAGGTATGAAACATGTAATTCAGTTGAAGAATGGGCCATGACCAACTAGCTACAAAATTTGCAAGGCCCAGTACAAGATAAAAATGAAGGTCTCCTTGTTCAAAATGCAGGGGCAAAAGTCCACTAAAGATTACTAAAATATAAAACTCTAAAAGAAAAAAAGAGAGAGAAATAGAGAACTCTTTTTCCTCTCTCCACTTATCATATGTTTTTTATTTGCTATTTAATCTTGTATTCTTTCAAACACAGGGATGTTTCCAGGCAAATACAAATCCCTATAATCCCTGCACTGCCTACCCCGTGGACCAAGACCACACCAGTGCAAGTCACTGGCTGCCCGCCCCATCCCCTCCTGCCAGCTGCTGGATACACATGCTGTGCTCCAGCCAGACTCAGACAGAGAACTCAACTCAGATATCTCCTCTTCCCACAAGTCCACCCTACCAACCCATGGTGGAAGAGGCATTGCACCCTCTCAGCTGGAATGTGTGAGGTGCTTGCATAGGGGCAGCGAGTGGACAAGAGTCTCTTTTGGAGGACTTCCCTTGTGGCCCGGTGGCTGAGACTCTGTGCTCCTAGTGAAGTGGGCCTAAGTTCAGTTCCTGCTCAGGGAACTAAATACCGCATGTGACAACTAAGACCTGGTAGAGCAAATAAATAAAAATGTTTTTTGAAGTTTAAAAAAGGAGAATCCTCCTAGCTGAGCCCCATCAAACCACCACAGTGCTGAGAGTCTGTGACTGGAATGGCAAGTGTACATGTCCTTGCCCAGGCTCCCACTGTAGGCAGTGGTACGGAGTGTGGAGGGAAGCACATGCAGGGGCCAGGGCTGTGAGGCACGCTGAGCAGCTCTCAGAATGTGGGAAGGCCTGAAGGGGTGGGGTCGCTGATAAGCCAGGCTCCAAGTGGCTTTACTGTCCCATCGAACTTTAATTATACAAGCGTAATGGTAAAATTATTGAGAATTTCAAGAAAGTGGTCACAAAGCATTAAAGTGCAAGCAATGGACTCTTCTGAGCTCCAAGCCCTGTGTGATTCCATTGGCCCCGGGCCCTCAGAGGGGCCATGACTCAAAACAGCCCAGAAAGTAAATGGACAGAGCACCCTGGTTATTACTGAAAGGGGATACGGGGCATCCTCACAGAAAACAAAGTCAGAAAGGTTGGGACAAATCCAGGAAAGAGAAAGTCAAAGTGTTAGTCACTCAGTTCAGTTCAGTTCAGTTGTGTCCGACTCTTTGCGACCCCATGAATCGCCGCACGACAGGCCTCCCTGTCCATCACCAGCTCCCGGAGTTCACTCAGACTCATGTCCATCGAGTCAGTGATGCCATCAGTTGTGTCCAATTCTTTGCAACTCCATGAACTATAGCTTGTCCGGCTCCTCTCTGCCTATGGAATTCTCCAGTGGGTTGCCATTTCCTTCTCCAGGGGGTTATCCCAACCCAGGAATCGAATTTTGGTCTCCTGCATTGCTGGCAGATTCTTTACCATCTGACCTACCCGGGAAGCCAGGGAGAAATCTGAGCAAAACAAAAAATGGACATTCAAGAAATCAGAAGAGTCAACTAATTACTACCAGTTGAGAAGAAGCTTCTGAGAATAAAGCCAAAGGTCAGAAGACCAACAGTTCTATAGTAAACAACTGTCTTCTGGTTCAGAGAAAGGAGAAAATGATCAGAAGCCATTTGCATGGCAAGCAGATAGTTTTGCTTGGTTGGTGGAGAGACGTGGAGTGAATGGGGGGAGTAGAGGGGTGCAAGCTCATTGGCTGAAAGCAGTTGTGAAGTAGACATTTAAACCTCAGAAATCACAGTCTTATAACCATAGATATTTGTGGGGACAGAGTTTGGAGGAACATGAAAGAATATATTTTTGGAGTGGGGGTCAGCAATGGGTGGGGGCAGGGAAGCCTGGCATGGTTGTGAAGAGTTGGAAACGAATTGGCAAGTGAACAACAACAGGCAATGGGGAACCATTCATCTGATCCATATGGTGCTTCATTAAAATAAATCTGACTGCAGTATAGAGGACTGTATTGGAGGAGAAACTGATAGGAGGAATATCATACAGCACAACAACACAAAGACAATAGTAGGGCAAGAGAAATGTAAGGCAGTCTGAAAGAACAGATAACCAATGAAAACTGATTTTATAAATTGGGGAAAAGCATGTGGATGAAGGAGTTATTTTAAAAAAAATCTCCCAGGTTTAAACCCTGGTATACTGGGAAGTCAATGGCACTGCTCACAAGTAGAGAAAAGCAGATGGTGCGACAGATTTGACAAAACGTTGCTTTCAATTTACACATGTGTTTTTAGGTACTACAATATGCCCCCAGGCAAGCTGCAGATAGGTGTTCAGGCGTTCAGGAGTTCAGGAGTGGGGACCCAGTTAGAGATAATAATAAGTGAACAATCCACCTAGGAATCATTTACTAAGAATGACAGTTAAAGAAATGGGGTTGGGAAAGTGTGAGGAGGAAGGAGCAGAAGAGCAAAGGATGAAGGAAAAAGCCCTGGGAAGTATAAGCAGATAGAAAATGAGAGGAAGCAGAGGAATCTTAAAAGAAGTTAGAGGATACCTATCCAATTATTAACTAATGATTTATTTCTGATCACGGAAGAAATAAGACCTCTTTAATAAAGAAACGTGCTCCTGACCATCACTGAAAATCTAATGTCTAGAGGACTTACTTTGAAAAGCACTGAAAACACAGCAGCAATTAATTAATCCACATCATGTCACTCGACTGGGGGAAATTTAACACTTTATTTCCTAATAATGCAAATAATGATATTTACAAAAGCCGCTTAAGGAACAGAGTTAAACTTTTACTGTCAGAACTGCCTTGTCTTAGGAACAAAGCCATCACAAACATGTTTCATTGTTTGTGAAGTTGGCATGTGATTGGTTGGGGGAGGTATGAAAAAGTACACAGTGAAACACTGATGATCCTGGGTTGTTCAGGGAAGAATTCTTTCATAGTGCTTTGGTTTTCTTTGTAAAATAACTGGGGAATAAGAAACAGTTTTTCCTTCAAGTCCTTAGCATTGAAAATGTTTTTTTAAAAGCATCAAGTTGTTTCTAGAATAATTAGTAAGACATAACATTATAACTTACAGACATAACCCTATTCTCCAGTTAATAACCTGTAAGTTTGATTTAACAGTAATGCAATTTATGTGTATAACAGTAGTTTATCTTTACTAAATACATAAGTTGTTTTATCTCTTTTCACTATTGTATATAGGTCAGATTACATAAATAGGCACAGGGTTTTGCTCTTTGTTTCTTGTTTCATGAGAAATTTCTCATTCCATCTTCTATTTTCCCTTAGAGTATAGTTCAGGGTGAACAAATGATGGTAAGGCAGATGAGCTAAATAATAAGACCTTGAAGTTCAAAGGCTGTATTTTTCTTTTTATCTCCTGTACTTAGGTTTGTGACATTTTCCATTGTCCCTACAGAAGTTTTGTTTAGAATGTTGTTTGTTTTCTGGATAGAAAGCAGTCACAAAGTAACAAAACTTTTTTTTTTTTTAAAGGCAATCATACAGGACGTTCACAGCCAAATAGGCCAAAATTGATGAGCAAAAAGCTGGCCTATGATAACAATGAATTTCAAGTTAGGGTAACCCAGGACACATCAAACACAAGACCAAATGCATGTAATGCAAACGGCAGGATTCCTAGTTATAGCTAGAAACCACAGCCACATAGAGACTGGCAATATAAAGGGGACGAGCTTCTCTCATAGCTCAGTTGGTAAAGTATCTGCCTGCAATGCAGGAGACCCTGGTTCAATTCCTGTGTTGGAAAGATCCCTTGGAGAATGGAAAAGCTACCCACCCCAGTATTCCGGCCTGCAGAATTCCATCGACTATATAATCCATGGGGTTGCAAGAGTCGGACACAACTGAGCGACTTTCACTTCACTTCACTTCAAAGGAACACAGACTTACAGGGAAGAATATCAGAGGCAGAAATGTAAATACAGGTGGCACACAGCACCTGAGATGCAAAGAGCACTCACTGCAGATACATAATGAGAAACGGTCTTTTCAGTCACTTAGTGATCAGCATTGGTGGTGTCAGTTTTTACAAAGGCAGAAATATATTAAGAAAGGTACAATCATAACATGTCACTATCAAAATGAAATGCTTATATTGTAGCTGAATATTCACAGACTGAAAGTCATATTACAAAATTCAGTTTGAAAGCATTTGAAAACAATCAGTCCATAAAAGAAAAAGACTCAATAAATATTATAAATATGAATAGAGCAATAAAATTATTCATTGGAAAAACAAACCTGGGAAAATGCCCTAAGCACATTTAAATTAGAAAACAAATTTATTCGGCATTCTGGCCTCACTTACTGAACAAGTCCCCCCTTATATGGAATTATAGAAAGAGTCTAGTTTATCTTTGACATCTTCTACAGAATTCATACCTTTAGGTTCTTGTCCTAGGAGCTTAGTAAATATTAATACACATCTGTGGGTTTTCTGGGTTTTAGAGAAAGTTTATATTATTATGGCAGGAGTCAGTATACATTGGATAAGTCTGGACCAAGGGAAATATATAGATAGTTTCCTGAAGTAAGGAATTCTCCAAGAGTGCTGGAATAAAGAGGAGAGTTCTGAAGGGAAACTGGCTATTGGGCAGGACTCTGTAAAACTATTGATGGGGTTCAGAACAAGCTAACCCAAAATATGGTACTGTGGCATACTGAGTATTTTAAGTTGAAGGAGTTTCAGAAGACAGTAGAAGCAGGATGGATATGTGACCTTTGTCCCTTTGCCCTTTTCCCCTAAAATAGGTCATAAAACTCTCACATGAAAGGTGCCTCCCTGTATCTAAAGTAAGTTCAGTTCAGTTCAGTTCAGTCGCTCAGTCATGTCTGACTCTTTGCGACCCCATGAATCGCAGCATGCCAGGCCTCCCTGTCCATCACCAACTCCCGGAGTTCACTCAGACTCATGTCCATCGAGTCTGTGATGCCATCCAGCCATCTTGTCCTTGGCCGCCCCCTTCTCCTCCTGCTCCAATCCCTCCAAGCATCAGAGTCTTTTCCAATGAGTCAACTCTTTGCATCAGGTGGCCAAAGTACTGGAGCTTCAGCTTTAGCATCATTCCTTCCAAAGAAATCCCAGGGCTGATCTCCTTCAGAATGGACTGGTTGGATCTCCTTGCAGTCCAAGGGACTCTCAAGAGTCTTCTCCAACACCACAGTTCAAAAGCATCAATTCTTCAGTGCTCAGCCTTCTTCACAGTCCAACTTTCACATCCATACATGACCACTGGAAAAACCATAGCCTTAACTAGATGAACCTTAGTCGGCAAAGTAATGCCCCTGCTTTTGAATATGCTATCTAGATTGGTCATAACTTTTCTTCCAAGGAGTAAGCCTCTTTTAACTTCATGGCTGCAGTCACCATTTTCAGTGATTTTGGAGTCCCTAAAAATAAAGTCTGACACTGTTTCCACTGTTTCCCCATCTGGAGTAAAGGGAAATCCTTTTCTCCAAAGATAAAGTGATGCCGAAAAGACTTAGCAAACAGGTCTTACTAAGCTTTACCCAGGTGACCACATGCACCTCATAGTCGTGGACCCATCATAGTTCTGCATGTTTTCTCTCTCTTCATTAACCCTAGCACAGAAATACTCCGGTTTTAACTCTTCCTCCGGGTCTTCATTTCTTTATGAAGGTTCCCATGTTACATACAACTTATATTAAATAAAACTGTATGCTGTTTTTCCTGGTAATTTGTCTTTATTTACTTTTCAGACTCAGCCAGGGACCCTACAAGGAAAATATTTTCCTGCCTTACAGTATAAAGATCTGCCTGTTAGCAATATTCTTGGAAGGACTGATGCTGAGGCTGAAGCTCCAATACTTTGGTTATCTGATATGAAGAGTCACTCATAGGAAAAGACCTTGATGCTGGGAAAGACTGAAGGCAGGAGGAGAAGGGGATGACAGAGGATGAGATGGCTGGATGGCATCACGGACTGGATGGACATGAGTTTGAGCAAGCTCTGGGAGATGGTGATGGACAGAAAAGCCTGATGTGCTGCAGTCCATGGGGTTGCAAAGTTGGACACAACGGAGCAACTGAACAACAACAAATAGAAGGAGCAGAGGAAGGAATGCCTCCCAGAAGGCCATGCCAGCCCGTGATATTTTCTGCATTCTACAGGTGAAAAGAAAGAAGTTTAGATAGAGTTCGAGGAAATAGTAATAGTTATTTTTGCATTTATTAGTAATGTACCCCTCACTGTCACAACTCATGATACTTACTATTTTTACACTGAAGCTAAATTCCACTGACCTCCAAGGCACTCCATGAACATGCCATGCTTCCCCTATTAGGTGCTTTCCCCTACTAGTACTAGTAGGGGGAAGTACTAGTACTAGTACTCACCGTGAGTACTCCATCCCCACTGTCCATGGACAGCCATGGTTGCTGACTGTTTTTCTTCTCTTCCCCTGGAAAGCTACTTACTAATCAAAACCCATTCTTGTATGAGTCACCTGTATCTTTTCCAGGACTGTTGAGTTTTTTCTCCTACACTGATACACATTATTCTTCACTCCATTTTCCTTCCACAAATGTTACCTAAGGCTTAGTTATCCACTATGCCCTGGTGTACAGAGACCCTGGGTATGGAACCATGAACAAAACTCCCAAACTCAAAGACTTTCATATTTGTAGTTAAAATTAAGGCACAAATGGAACTGTACTTTAAATTTTATTATTAATAAAATATAACTTTCAAAAATATTTCAATATGTATCTTTTTCTTGTGTGTTTATTAACCATATCTTACTCCCTCAAGTTCTTGAAGGACAGAGATCTTTGACCCAATGATTTTAAGTGTCTTCTCAATTCAGATGTTTAGATCTGTGGTATACGCATTCAACACAGAATTTGTTTTAACACATCAGAAAATGGCACTACATCTAAAATACCTCCTTCCCTGCTGACTCTCTTATCTTTCAATTCTTAGGCAGTTATCACCTCTAGCTAGCCACTCAAACTGGGCAGTTTCCTAGACCCCTTCTTTTCCCCATATATACTTCGTTTACCATGTCCAGTTGATAAAACTAAATCCATCCATAGTATTCCATTCCCACTGCCATGATATAGGATCACATACTTTTTGTTTCTCACTTGGCAAATCATATCACTTCCATTCCTCTCCTCTCTTTCAATCCCCTTTACAGACTATTTCAGAGTGTTCTTATTAAATGCGGACCCAATATATCTTTCTCCTTCTTAGAACTACTTAATGGCTATCTCCATATCTTTCAGATAAAACCCAGTTATTTAGCATGGGACATATGGTTCTTCATGTGCTAGGCCCCAACTCTGCCCCTCTAGGCTACCTGCACCTACATTATAGCCTCAGTCTCCATGGATGTTAAAGTGAAAGTAAAAGTAAAGTCGCTCAGTTATGTCCAACTCTCTGCAACCCCATGGACTGTAGCCTACCATGCTCCTCTGTCCGTGGATTTTCCAGGCAAGAGTACTGGAGTGGGTTGCCATTTCCTTCTCCAGAAGATCTTCCCAACCCAGGTATCGAACCTGGGTCGCATGCATTGTAGGCAGACGCTTTACCGTCTGAAATTCTCTAAACATATGCTCTCATCTTTCTATTTGAGTATTGTATTACCCTGCCTGGAATGATTTTCTCCTCCCCTCTTTACTTTGTAGGTGACTTAATGAATTAAAAATTAAGACTCCCTTGTCCTATACTGTTAGTGTTGTCTTCTTACATTGATGATGCAACAGCAATGGCATTGTAAAGTTACTGTTAAAAGACTAACTGGGAATACAGTGTTTACTCCAAATTTTCTTGTTTAAGGGAAAGCACCACAAAAAGTCACAAGCAAATGGAAAGAAAAGGTGGTACTTAAGCATCTGTATGAAGTGATGATGAAGAACTAAAGTGTTTATAAAAGGGGGGGGGAGTTAAGCTCAATTGTATAGTTTTTACCAAGAAGTTTTGAACTCAACCTATTCCCCACCCCTCAATCCATCCTCTAGATTGGAGTAGATACCTTCTCATAATACCTTTTTATATATCTCCATCATTGAACACAGAAATAATCATCTGTTTGCCCAACTACAGTGTTGGGTATTAGGGGTATGGTGTACCTTAAGGGCCAATATTCCTTCTTTTCCCCATATATACTTCGTTTACCATGTCCAGTTGATAAAACTAAATCCATCCATAGTATTCCATTCCCACTGCCATGATATAGGATCACATACTTTTTGTTTCTCACTTGGCAAATCATATCACTTCCATTCCTCTCCTCTCTTTCAATCCCCTTTACAGACTATTTCAGAGTGTTCTTATTAAATGCGGACCCAATATATCTTTCTCCTTCTTAGAACTACTTAATGGCTATCTCCATATCTTTCAGATAAAACCCAATTATTTAGCATGGGACATATGGTTCTTCATGTGCTAGGCCCCAACTCTGCCCCTCTAGGCTACCTGCACCTACATTATAGCCTCAGTCTCCATGGATGTTAAAGTGAAAGTAAAAGTAAAGTCGCTCAGTTATGTCCAACTCTCTGCAACCCCATGGACTGTAGCCTACCATGCTCCTCTGTCCGTGGATTTTCCAGGCAAGAGTACTGGAGTGGGTTGCCATTTCCTTCTCCAGAAGATCTTCCCAACCCAGGTATCGAACCTGGGTCGCATGCATTGTAGGCAGACGCTTTACCGTCTGAAATTCTCTAAACATATGCTCTCATCTTTCTATTTGAGTATTGTATTACCCTGCCTGGAATGATTTTCTCCTCCCCTCTTTACTTTGTAGGTGACTTAATGAATTAAAAATTAAGACTCCCTTGTCCTATACTGTTAGTGTTGTCTTCTTACATTGATGATGCAACAGCAATGGCATTGTAAAGTTACTGTTAAAAGACTAACTGGGAATACAGTGTTTACTCCAAATTTTCTTGTTTAAGGGAAAGCACCACAAAAAGTCACAAGCAAATGGAAAGAAAAGGTGGTACTTAAGCATCTGTATGAAGTGATGATGAAGAACTAAAGTGTTTATAAAAGGGGGGGGGAGTTAAGCTCAATTGTATAGTTTTTACCAAGAAGTTTTGAACTCAACCTATTCCCCACCCCTCAATCCATCCTCTAGATTGGAGTAGATACCTTCTCATAATACCTTTTTATATATCTCCATCATTGAACACAGAAATAATCATCTGTTTGCCCAACTACAGTGTTGGGTATTAGGGGTATGGTGTACCTTAAGGGCCAATATTATCAGCTATTCCATCTTCGCAGTTCTCCCTCCAAGCACTTTTCCTGGCACAAAGGAGATGCTCAGTAATGACTGAATGAATCCATAGAATAAGAATTCAGATGCTTATTGGCTGAACTGATACTAATTCTTCCCTCCTCCAGGGGAATCTTCCCAACCGAGGGAAGAACACGGTCTCCCACAGTGCAGGCAGACTCTTTACCTTCTGAGCTACCAGGTAATCCCATTTTGGAAAACAGAACTTATAATATTTTATATGTCTAAGAATAAGAATATTAATCTTCATTGTTACAAAAGTGAAGATACCTTAAATTAATACATCTTAAGGACAAAATAAACACATGAATTTACCAGTGACTTTTTCACTGGCAAGTTGATAAAAAAGGAACCTCAACAGCAATTAATGAATCCAGAAATTATCTGTGGCATTTGATTTGGCTTTTTCAAGCTTTCTGAGTTTCCCTGGAAGCTCTGCTTGTAAAGAATCTGCCTGCAGTATAGGAGATGCCAGTTCTATTCCTCGGTCAGGAAGATTCCCTGGAGAAGGGATAGGCTGTCTGCTCTAGTATTCTTGGGTTTACCTGGTGGCTCAGCTGGTAAAGAATCCACCTACAGTGTGGGAGACCTGGGTCAATCTGGGTGCCATCCCTGGATTGCGAAGACCCCCTGGAGAAACGAATGGTTATCCACTCCAGTATTCTGGCCTGGAGAATTCCATGGACTGTATAGTCCATGGGGTCACAAAGAGTCGGACACGAGTGAGCCATTCTCACTTTCACTTTTTTTCAAGTTTTCTGTTAAAAATTGGTTTAACTAATACCAGCTCTCTAATAGAGATCTCTTCAAGAAAATTAGAGATACCAAAGGAACATTTCATGCAAAGATGGGCACAATAAAGGCCAAAACCGGTATGGACCTAACGAAGCAGAAGATATTATGAAGAGGTGGCAAGAATGCACAGAAGAACCATACAAAAAAGATCTTCATGACCCAGATGACCACGATGGTGTGATCACTCACGTAGAGCCAGACATCCTGGAATGTGAAGTCAGTTTGACCTTAGGAAGCATTACTATGAACTACAGAAATACTATGAAGTCCAGAAGCATGAGGACTGGGAATCGGATTATTTTCCTCCAGAACAATTCATACCAACTTCATCGGAACACCCAGATCTGAGTGTTCCAAGCAAGAAGTCCTTAGAAGACAACTACAGGCACATTATATTACTTCAACCACAGTTTTAATGCCATTCAAAATATATGCATGGACTTAACTGAGAGGATCTTTCAGAAACATTCTAATTGAAATACCACAGTTTGTTTTTTCTCTAATATAAGGCACACTTATGAATGGAAAGGTCAGAATGAGGAATGGGGAGATGAAATCTAAGTGTTCATCAGATCCTTAACTTTTTAATTTTTTTCTACTCAGTGAAATGAAAATAATGCTGAAGCCTACACAGGAATAGTAAACATAAAATTAGAAAAAATAGCCTTCATCATCAGAAAATAATAGTTTTATCTATGCCCCATTGTAAACTATAAAATCAGTAATAAACACTGGTGTGTTTAATTAGATGAAGATATATAATATTAATAAAGTCATAATTATTTATCTTCTTAAAC
>SJYC01028413.1:0-24972 GCA_006408675.1 Madoqua kirkii | reverse complement strand
CTGAGAATGTAAAATCCTTCCATAATGTATCAATGTAGCTGGTATATAATATAAAAGCTCTGTCTTTAACAAAATTCAACTTTCATTTATATTCCATAATTCTACTGGACCAAGACACTTATCAACAACATTGCTTAATTGATACACAGCTTCATCATTCATGAGAAGTAATAAAATAAAAGGAAAAAATCTGCTGATAAATATTTAACACTGGAGATTTACAGAAAATAAATACCAAGCGAAAGTCAAGATATTTATTCCCCAAGCAGACAGGAGTATGGACAATAATTTTATTCCAAAATCTATGTCATTCAACACTAAATGAATAACGCAGAGATAAGAGCTCTGTTTGAAACATAGTGTTGCTCAGAACATAAACTTTCTTGTCAATGATACCCAATCTACCATAAATACGTAGTTTCCCAACCTTCTAGTTTCATCTTAAGTTCTGGGGAAATGTAGTATTTTAAAGGATGTACTCTGATAAAACACATATGTGTTCAATAGGGTGTAAAATAATGTTTTAATATGGAATGTTCTGAAAGGAATTTGAGACAAAATCCATTATCTTGCAATTACTACATACAAGACGGTAGAGTAGCTAACGTGATATACTGTGTTGGGAATTATCTAAGTCTGTAAAGCCTAACTACAGACTTTTATTAACATATGGCACATGTAGAATATGATGCTACTTATCAACATCTGGAGTAAGCAGATAAGTCTGCAGAGAGAGACCAGTGTGGCCCAGAGCTCTAGCTAATTTGAAGGCCAAGGGAATCAATAACTCAGCACACTTCACACTTTTAATTTATGACTGCACACCCTGGCAGGATGCTCTAATTAAAGAGGAGCAATGTATTTTATCTCCCATGACAAATGGAATCAGTCGGTAGTGCTGTTTCTAGTACAGGATTACCAATTTATCCTGCTTTTTCAGGACACTTCCACTTCAAAACTGAAAGTCTTATGTCTCAGGTATCAGCTTCAGCGCCAGGCAAACCAAATCAGTTGGTCACCCTACTCTGGTGGAGTGCTGGAGGAAGCGAGATTGGTGGGAAAGAAATGCCACACATTTGGAAATCGAGAGGTGACATGTAAGTTACCTCTGTGAGAGCCAAGCAAGGATTTTCCACCTGGATGAAACAAAGAGGACTGTTTGTTAGCACAGATACAAACTAAACTGATGGACAGAGACAAAGCGAGACATGCAAACCATATAACGTGAATTAAAAGATGAAGGCAAGAAAATTGAAGACAATTTCAAATTTAAGTTAGTGGCATCTTCAAGAGTTTAAAATATGGTAGGAGAAATAGAGCATACCTAAAAATAACCATAGCTCAAGACTTAGCACATATAATAAGTATAGAAAGGTAGATATATACAAAATAGTGAGAAATTTTAGAAAAGGAAAATCATTCCTTACATGGGAAATGGAGAATGTATAATTGATGGTATGGAATTTTCAATGTACCTTAAAAATAAAGACTATTTAAAGGTAAAGATGAAAATAATTAAGGAGTAGGGGAGGTAAAAATACTTGAGAAGATGAAGAAGGTATACTTCATATATATAAGAAGTATACATGCAATTACCATATGCATTTGTATAGAGTATTAGACATGTAGCTTCCATGCTCTGTCCATGGCATCAAGATTTTTTCTCTGATGTGGGCAAGACCAAGTCAAGAGCTGCATATATATATTTTAAGTACAGCATCTTCTCGTATGAAAAAAGTGAAAGTGTTAGTCACTCAGTCATGTCTGACTCTTTGTGACCCCATGAACTGTAGCCTGCCAGGCTCCTCTTTCCATGGGATTCTCCAAGCAAGAATACTGGAATGGGTTGCCATGCCCTTCTCCAGGGGATCTTCCTGACCCAGGGATCCAATCTGTGTCTCCTACATTGAGGGCAAATTCTTTACCATCTGAGCCACTAGGGAAGCCTATACAGGAGCATTTAATATGAGTGCTGTTGGAGACTGCAAACATGAAGATCTATTTTCTTGACATGAGAAAAAAATGGAAAAAGTCTCTTTTTGAGTTAAAGCCCAGAGGAGTCATCAGATGTTTTCTCTGAGTTTAATACCTTAGCACTTGATCATTTTCACAGATAAAGGTGCATATAACTTCTATAATGCTATGTAGAATCTCAGTCTTTGGAAAGAGCCCACTGCAGAGCCTCTGAACATCTGTGTAAATACAGCTTTGAATACCGATTTGAGGGAATCAAGTTTATGGATTTAAACCAATCCCAGGTCATTATGCAAATCTCCATTCACACGTAACATTCAGAATATTCCTTTCTAAGGATACTTCTCATTTCCTCAAATAAACAGAAAATTGTATTCTAGCAAATCGATGATATTAGATGTGTTGAGGGGGTGGGGAGGATGGGGAGGAAGCATAGTGTAAAGGATACCTGTCAATAACAACTCCATGGGAAGAATGAGAAAAGCCAAGGGAACAGTGAAAACAGAAAGAGGCGGCTCAGAAAACCACTGTCTGCCTATTGGGATAAAGACCATTGAATCCATTAAGACTACTGATTCACTGAAAATGTCTTTAAAGCATCATGGGAAAAGCCTATAGCACAGAGTAGATCTGCAAGTGCTTTTACTAGATTAAAAGTATCAGTAAGCTCTCTGAGGGCAAAGATTACGTCTTGTCTCTTTCATCACCCCTGTTGTCACATGTGGAATATGGCTGCTGCTAAGTCGCTTCAATCGTGTCCGACTCTGTGCGACCCCACAAACAGCAGCCCACCAGGCTCCCCTGTCCCTGGGATTCTCCAGGCAAGAACACTGGAGTGGGTTGCCATTTCCTTCTCCAATGCATGAAAGTGAAAAGTGAAAGTGAAGTCGCTCAGTTGTGTCCAACTCTTAGCGACCCCATGGACTGTAGCCCACCAGGCTCCTCCATCCATGAGATTTTCCAAGCAAGAGTACTGGAGTGGGGTGCCATTGCCTTCTCTGAATATGGCTAGTACATGATAAATGCTACCAGGTAGGCAAACACATGCTTGGATGCAGTTATCTAAATGGATACTATGCTTACCACTCAAGTATGATGCTGTACCTGTAAGTCTTATAAAGAGGTTGTTTGTTTGTTTGTTTGTTTGTTTTCCAGCCTTGAGAAGGTTTGTGTTTGAATAGCTGGGGATTTAAGGATGCTCAAATCAAATCACATTTCTACTTTTGTGCCAATTTGAAGAGACTCCTGAACTTTAGTTACTCAAGTAATGAAAGCTAAAATAAAAACATTTTTCTCTACATATCTGGTTTATACTGCATACACAAACATATATGCATTTTGTTCTCTTCTATGGATCAAATCTGAGTATTCCTACCTTTGATCTGGATTTTCCCACCTTCACATACATGTGGGCTTTCTGTAAATGTTGACCAGTGTTCAAAATAACACAAGGAATTGAGGTGATAGCATCCAGAAATTTTTTCTCCCACTTTGGCAATAAGAGCTTCAATTTTTAAATCGTCTTCTCATTATACTGGGAGGCAGGGGACTGTGCTTACAATCATTTTCTCTCCATTGGCTTCATAAACACCCTAACTGCTATGTGCCCCAAATGTATTTATATTTTGCTACCTTTGAAGAGAAGTGAAAAACATTGAGAAGAAAAAGCTTTGGAAACTTGGTTTTGGTTCTGAAAACAAAGGGTCTAAGTACAGCTTTAAACATTCTAATAAGCCATTTACTTCCCTTCAGCTGATTGCCTCGGAATGAAATAAAATCAAGAAATACACAAACAAAACCAGAATTGATTAGCTCTTTTCCTCCCTCGTCTCCAATTGCTATTTGCTCAGTAGGAAAAAGAAAACCACCACATACAACTCAGAATCTCCTTCACTGAATGAGCAGCCCTTCCTGGTGGGAAGTCTATTTACTCCACATGTCCCTCCATCCATGTTTACTAAACTCAGAAAGGGGTGGTTATGAAGTTCTCAAAAGGGATTTATAATGCAGGTGTCTACTAAGCTGGCATCAAATGCGATGTAACAAGGCTTTGAAAATAATAACGTAACACCCAAGTGGACATTTTTTTTACTCTTATTTGTTCATAAGGGATTACTAACATTATTACAAAATTTAATTATCTCCTAAATAAGGCTATCCACCAGAACCAAGATAACAGGATTATGGCCTTGTTGAACTCATCTAGCTCTTCTGTTTAACTGTAACAACGAAGAGAGAAAAGTCCAGAGAAACAAGCTGATTTGGAATCTCCCATGAAATAATCATATAAAACGCAAAAACTAAGGGAACATGGTATCTAAAAATGCTGGATTAAGGCTTTTTAGAGGGATATTAAGAGGTAAACTTCCACAGGCAAATAAATGAGTCATGGGTATGAAATATACAGTGTAGGGAATATAGGCAATAATTATGTAACGACTTTGTATGGTGACATATCATAACTAGACTTATCGTGGTCAGTTTGCAATATATAAAAATATTAAATCACTACATTGTGTAATGGGAAGTAACAGTGTGATGGGTCCATTGCACTTCAAAACAAGCAGTCTCGGAAAAAGAGATTGGATTTGTGGTTATGAGAGGCAGGGGTGGGTGAAAAATTTGGATAAAGGCAGTCAAACTGTACAAATTTCCAGTTGTAAAATAAGTACTATGGATGGAATGTACAACATGATAGATGTAATGAGCACTGCTATATGTTATACATGAAAGATGTAATTAACAGTGCTATATATTATACATGAAAGTTGCTCAGAGAGTAAACCCTAAGAAGTATCATCACAAGAAAAATATTCCATGTCATATCTATATGAGATAATGCTGGTCCCTACGCTTACTGTTGTAATCATTTCATCCTGCATGTAAGTCAAACCATTATGCTACGCACCTTAAACATTACACAGAACTGTAGTCAATTATATCAAAGAAATAGAAGTGGAAGAAAACATTTTAAAAACTTCAGCAAGACTAGATTATGTCACAATTATGAACACAAACATTAGAAGGAATGTCAGTGGCAGAAGCTCAGGTTGGCTGAGAACTTCCTATGTTTCAAGTTTGTTCTAAGCCCCTTAATTATAATATCATTAACCTATCACCACTACCTTGTGAAGTGGGTTATATTACCATAGCCACCTTATAGACGAGGAAGCTGGGGCAAAAGGCATTAAGTTAGCACAAGCAAGGTTCTCACACCAGGTGTCTGGTGCAGTCAGGATTTGAAGCCTAGCAGCCTGACTGCACTATAGTGCAAAATCAGCAGACAGCTGTGCAGTGAATGCCAGCCAGTATTTACCATGTGATTTCAAAAACGATTACATCTTTGCCTCGGTAGTAAACAGCAAAGTAAATGTTTAACCTGGTGTGGTGGGCTGAATATGGCTCCCAAAGGTGCCCACATCCTAATCCCCCGAGCCCGTGAATGTTGTCTTACTCAGAGAAAAGATTTTGTAGGCATGATTAGGGATTTTGATATGGGGAAATTATCCTGGATTAACTGAGTGAGCTCTGAATGTAATCTCAGTGTTCCTCATAAGAGACAGATAAGAGAGTCAAAGGAGGAGAAGGGTCAAGTGACAGTCAGTTCAGTTCAGCTGCTCAGTCGTGTCCGCCTCTTTGCTACCCCATAGACGACAGCATGCCAGGCTTCCCTGCAGTCTGACCATAACCAGGTGCTGTTGCCAAGCTGAAAGAGGCAACCAGAAACTTCAGAGGGAAACAGCCCTGCTGACACCTGAATTACAGCACTTTAAACTCATGTTGGAATTCTCACCTTTAAAACTACTAAGAGAATCTACTTGTGACATTTCTAGCCACCAAATTAGTGGTAATTTGTTGCAGCAGCAAAAGGAAACTATTTATCTGGATTTTTTTTTTTCCAGGACAAACGGACAGGAATTCACCTTGATGACCATCTCCATGTCAGAGTTTCTAGGGAGTCACACTGAAATTCCTATAGAGCAGGCAAATCGAGACAGCTGGTCACCTTATTTTTAAGTGAGCACATCATAAATGGAAAAGAAAAAAGAGGTTCCTTGAAGTAGGAAACAATGATTCACTGCCTGAAATTTAGAAGCAAATTCAATTCCATGCTTGCACAATGCTTTGCTTGGACTTGGATGGACTGGAAATGTATGTAATTGTACCCTTCACAGCAGAACAGTTATCAAATGTTCGCAAGGAGTAGTAGAAGACGCCTGCACTCAACTAAAACATTGGGTGATTCCTAATTATTAAACTTAACCTTAAGACATCCAATAAAGAAGTTTGTTTTCCTCTCACCATCAAGAGTATCTCTTACTACCCTACAACAGAAAATCAGAATGTCTGATAGAAAACCTGATGTGTCAGAAACATACGGATGAGTGACAGGGGACAGGTGAGGACTCGTCAAGCCTTGCTGATACTTAACTCACACCTGAAGTTGAAGAATGCAGCAGAATCCTTTGAAATATGACCAACTTTTCTCATTTTTCTTAGTCTAATGACTAAAGAAATAATGTACAACTTAATAGATATAGAGGGGCTTCCCAGGTGGCTCAACGGCAAAGAATCTATCTGCTAATGTAGGAGACTCAAGTTCAGTCCCTGGGTTGGTAAGATTCCCTGGAGGAGGGAATGGCAACCCATTCCATTACTCTTACCTAGACAATCCCAAGAAGAGAGGAGCCTGGCAGGCTCTAGTTCATGGAGTTGCAGAGAGTTGGTCATGACTAACCACAAATGCACACATTAATAGGTATAGGAATAACAAAAGATAATATTAAAGGATTCTACTTTATCAAAGGGCCTAGGCAAAAAGAGGGAGGTTACTAATGCCTATTGACCTAGTTACTGAATGACTATATTTCATATTACAAATCTTTAAATTTACTCTTCTACTTTGTCTTCCTAACCCCAATTTACATTAACATATTCTCCATTTTGCTTGTTTAACATAGGCATTAGGAGGATATTGACATATGACTTCCCAAATATCATACAGGAGAGAATTTAGTAAAACAACTGCTCTTTTTTGAAATGAAAACAATTTTGCAAGTCTGCATTTCACCACTTACTGGTTGAACAATTAAAAAGAAATCAAACTTGAATAAAGGGACACATGCACAAGCACAACCAAAATGGCCATAAAAGACCGGTGTTGTGATTAGATAACCAGCTACGGTGCTGAGCCAAGCAGAGGTCGCTTCTTGCCCAAATCGGCCCTTTGCTGGAGCTTTTATGATGCCTGTGTGGCACATTTGACAATAAATATATATGGTGCCTGCCTGCCTGCAGAGCATAGATATAAAATGTAAAATCCCATAGAGTGACATAGTTATTTAGTATTTTGAAAGCTTTTTGTTTTCTTGACAAGCATGCTTAAGGTATTACCACTAAAATTCATGAAGCCATTGCTGTCTGCTAAAGGTTATCAGTCTGGGGAAACAATCTTGCAGCAATATTAAGGCACACAAGATACTAACACACAACAGCAAGTGTCTGTAACACACTTCTCGACTCCAGCTAGGCAGGAAAGGAGCGTTTTTGTCCTTTCCAGTCTTTGTTCTGCAGGTGTTTTCCTTTGTGCGAACATTCCTGCAGCCAAACTGCACAGAGCAGGTGTCATGCAGATTTTCCATGCGGAGTTCAGATAATTCTTGGTAATTTTGTTGCTTTCTTTTTTGAGGTCTAGGCATTCATAGTAATTCATTTTCAGTCCATTGTACACAGTTTAGACTAGTCCCTGGCACAAAGTAGGTGTTAAAGAAATAATTGCTAAAATACTGATGCCAGTACTAAGGTGAGATACACAGAAGATGTGTTAGCAAAAGCATCTGCCCAGTTCTTTCTGCATCTTGAATCAATGCTGATTTAGCACAAGATACTGAATATCACTAGTCTTTAATTACATGTATAAAATATGTGAGTATATCACCATGGTTTGTGCGTGTGTGCACGCCAGTCTGAGGGATTTATTTATCCCTCTACGTACCTATCTATTTCCATTTGGATTCAAAATGTGCTTAAAAGATAATATCCCAGTCTTGGGAGAACTGATAAAACTGTACTTTTATAGCAGCTCATCTAGGGAAAACTATCAAAAGACACACAAAAATGAGAACTGCTGAAGTTCATAAACATAAACATGTGTTCCAAACTAAGGAGGTTGCTGGTTTTACTTATGGATCAAACTACTTGCTCTTAATTCTCTCAGAATTTAGACAATTAAATATTTTTTAAAGTGTGATATATGTGTGTGTGTGTATATATGTATGTATTATTCCTATGCATGCTCATATATGCAGGGGGTTTCCCCATGTGGCTCAGGGATAAAGAATTTACCTGCCAGTACAGGAGACATATGTTTGATCCCTGGGTTGGGAAGATTCTTTGGAAGAGAAAAGGGTAACCCACTCCAGTATTCTTGCCTGGGAAATCCCATGAACAGAGGAGCCTGGTGGTCTATAGTCCATTGGGGTCACAAAGAGTAGGACATGACTGACCACACACTCAGGATATATACAGAAAGAAAGTGAAGTTGCCCAGTCGTGTCTGACTCTTTGTGACCCTATGAACTGTAGCCCACCAGGCTCTTCTGTCCATGGGATTCTCCAGGCAAGAATACTGGAGTGGGTTGCCATTTCCTTCTCCAAGGGATCTTCCTGACCCAGAGATAGAAACCAGGTCTCCCGCACTACAGACAGACACTTTAACCTCCAAGCCACCAGGGAAGGCAGGATATATACAAAATAAACCACAAAGAGTAACAGAAAGGACTGACTTTCAGGGTCAGAAGCTTGAATTTCACTTTTGTTTCAGATTCTCACTATCCACACGGGGCTCTAGCAAGTTACTCAACTGGGCTTCATATTTGAAATGCAGATATCACAGAGCTGTGTAGATTAGAGATCAATTGCCTGGTTACATGTTAGCAATATCATTTCTGGTATCTGGATCCCCAACAATATTTTCTTGTCCAATTTAAAGAACTAGAGTGTACTTATGGCTAATTCTTATTGATGTATGACAGAAAACCACAAAATGCTATAAAGCAATTAATCTTCACTTAAAAGAAGAACTATAT
This sequence comes from Madoqua kirkii, assembly GCA_006408675.1. Taxonomy (NCBI): domain Eukaryota; kingdom Metazoa; phylum Chordata; class Mammalia; order Artiodactyla; family Bovidae; genus Madoqua; species Madoqua kirkii. Next base: position 15,911 of record SJYC01028413.1, on the reverse strand, counting down.
TTCTAACCTCATATAATTATATAGTTTTAGAGTTTTCTGATATATATAATGCAGGTGTCTATGTGTGTATATCTTACATTTGCCCTAAAATTGTTGTGCCCAATGTTTAAAAATAAATAGAACCAACAATAATAATGAATACTGAGACAACTGAATGAATCACAGATAGCAAGCGCTTGGAACACATGCTATGCTTTCAATTCCTTGACCGTGGCAGACATCACTAGTTGATCATGAGACCAAAAAAGGCTTCAAATGCTTTTTGAGAAAGCACTTCTGTCAACTCTTACTAGTCTTCTGGGTTAGTTCTCACCATGAAACTTATTTGCCTACCTTGGCATCAGAGAAATAAATTGCATGTGGGTATCCAGAGTGTTACCAACACTGCAATTCAGTTCCTAAATATTCAGAACATTGCAAAACTGAGAAACGCACTTCAGAAATCACCTTTTAAACCACTGTCTCAACCTGATCTTGCTTATATAGCTCAAGAAGGGGGAAGAAAAGAGCTTTATCCTATCAACTTCTATAGTTTATATTCAAGTTGGAGCAAACACAAGGTAATCTTATATTGGAAATTGTATATAATTCTCACTTCACATAAATTGAGAATTAGATTACTTATTTATTCTTATTGAAATAAAGTCATTTTAGGTACTTATATATTGTAACCCTTAGTTTCATTTTTCAGATAACCCATTACATCTTCAGGTTTTTCTCTTTTCATTAATCATCTACCAGGCATTGTTCTAAGAACTCAGACTAAAACCTTGACTAACTATAGACCAAAATACCTGTCTTCAGAGAGCTTACAGTTAATTATGGCTACAGAGACTTTCTTCAGATGAGCCATCCATCATGATGATGGGTAAGAGAAAATGGATAAGGCTTAGTTGGGTTCTGCCACAAGTGAAAAAAACCCCATGCTCTTGTGCTGAATTACTTAACAGTCTTGATGCTGTAACCTAAACCACATTTTAGGTAAACATGTTTTCACTTGAGAATTGAAACAATTTTAAACTCTGCCATAATGAATACCTAGGCTCTGCTTTCAAAACAGTACCCTTCAAAGTTTATAACCATTTTTCCTACTCAATTTTCTTTTTTCTCAGTAACAAGGAAAGAAATTTATGCCATAACACCTACCAGTCTGTTCACGAAGGCCACACTCCTGGGAGGCCCTGGGGTCCATGGTCACTCAAGGTAGGATCTGGGGCTTCATCTGGCATTTACATTTAAATGTCTGTATGAAATAGCTTGGGCTTCCCAGGTGGCACTAGTGGCGAAGAACCCGCCTGCCAATGCAGGAGATGTAAGAGACACTGGTCCAATCCTTGAGTCAGGAAGATCCTCTGGAGTAGGAAATGGCAACCCCCTCCAATCTTCTCGCCAGGAGAATCCCATGGAGAGAGAAGCCTGGCTGGCTACAGTCCATAGGATCCCAAAGAGTTGGACACGACTGAGCACACGCACACACGCATACACGCAAGAGGTGGCTTCAGAAGGAAATATACAAACCACAACACTCCTCAGCAACAAGTCAGAGAACCAAAGCCCTCCCCTCACCTGCTTGTTCTTTTTAATACATCTATGTAGTGAATCACACAGAGCTTCCAATTTTATATCAGATAGAAATGGATGTGTTTCCTACTTTTACTATATACTGCAATTTGAGGTAGAGAAAAAATGATGGACATTGTATAAGAAGTTAATGCATATGTGTGTGAACTTAAAAAAAAAATGTCATATGCTGTGCTTAGCCACTCAGTTGTGTTAAACTCTTTGAGATCCCATGGACTGTAGCCCGCCAGACTCCTTGGTCCATGAGGATTCTCCAGGCATGAATATTGGAGTTGGTTGCTGTGCCCTCCTCCAAGGGATCTTTCCAACCCAAGGATGCAGTCTGCCACTAAATATACTAAGTCAGTAGAATGGGAATGGACTTCACTGGTGGCTAAAATGGTAAAGAATGCACCAGCAATGCGGGAGACCTGGGTTCAATCCCTGGGTTGGACAGATCCCCTAGAGGAGGGCATGTCAACTCACTCCTTAATCTTGCCTGGAGAATTCCATGGACAGAGGAGGCTGGCGGGCTACACTCCATGGGGTCACAAAGAGCTGGACATGACCGAGCGACTAAGCACAGCACAGAATGGGAAATGCTCGCCCTCCTCCTGTTTGCCTGCTGCAGTTCTTCCAAGGACTAATATGTAAATGATTATTTCCTACTCACAAGGTATGTTCAAAAAACAGTTCTCTCTTCACCCATCTCTCTCCTTTAATGATGAGCCCTAAAGTTCATGTATCTGAGGGTTGGGCATGCATTGTGAGATTTAGTGTATCAATGTCTCTGCTCAAATTACTAGAAACACTAGACCAAGGTCCTGATTAGTAGTCCTTAATAAACTTGGAATTTATTGCACACAGTTTCTTTGCTATAAAGAAAAGATAATTGTTTAACTTGGTGACTGATAGGATAAGTTGTAAACAACAAAAGAAAACCCCATTTTCTGGGGTTTGATTGCTGATTATTATATATTTAGCATAACAAATACTTTATAGGGTAAGTAAACAAGTATGTTCCCTAAAAGGGTATGGTTTAAACAATAAAACTGCATAAATAATACATACTTTTGGCTATAAAAGGATCTTTAGAAATAGTGTCAGCAATAATCAGTAATAATTTTAATCAGCTGTTTTCAATGGATAATTTTTTTCTAACTTGGTGATTTTTTGTTCCTTAATTCTTCAAATTCATTACGGTAATATATAACAAAAGAAAACCCCATTTTCTGGGGTTTGATTGCTGATTATTATATATTTAGCATAACAAATACTTTATAGGGTAAGTAAACAAGTATGTTCCCTAAAAGGGTATGGTTTAAACAATAAAACTGCATAAATAATACATACTTTTGGCTATAAAAGGATCTTTAGAAATAGTGTCAGCAATAATCAGTAATAATTTTAATCAGCTGTTTTCAATGGATAATTTTTTTCTAACTTGGTGATTTTTTGTTCCTTAATTCTTCAAAGTTCATTACGGTAATATAATTGTAAATCTTGTCACATTGAAATGATTAATGCTAATTGAGGCTACCATTTAATAGCTCTAAGTATTATCAGCAAGGAGATCAAACCTTCCCTGAATATTCATTGAAAGGATTGATGCTGAAGCTGAAGCCCCAGTACTCTGGCCACCTGATGCAAAGAACTGACTCATTGGAAAAGACCCTGATGCTGGAAAAGATTGAAGGGGGGAAGAGAAGGGGTCGACAGAGCATGAGACAGTTGGATGGCCTCACCGAGTCGATAGACGTGAGTTTGAGTAAGCTCCAGGGATTGGCGATGGACAGAGCAGTCCATGGGTTGCAGAGTCAGACACGACTGAGCAAGTGAACAACAACAAGAACTATCAGAAATCACTCAAAGATCGCTCCTTGATCTCTTTTTAATGTTAATATTTTAAGCCACAGATAAGCACCTTGTCTCTACCACAGCATTCTGTACCCCAAATCTCTCCCTTTCTTACTTTGGCTCTTCCTATGCCATTTGCTCTTGAAACTTCCAAAATACTCCATACCCTTTATATGTGTGTGTGTGTGTGTGTATAAGTACTCTTAACAAAAATCTTTCTATAAGGTTCTTGATGCTGCAGGTAAAGAAACTATAGTAATCCTGCTGGAAATATGTCAATGATAACATTTGTATTAAGTCTATTTTAAAATACCTTCAGCACTCTTATTTTATATCCCTACTCCATAACCAGGAGAAAATCTTACTTCCTCAGAGTACTGAAAAGTACTTATACATCTAAGTGGTCAACAAAGAACAATGAATTATTTTCAACTGTATTATGTTGTAGAAATATAAATATTTAAAGAAATGGGATAATAAAATAAAATGGACACTGAGCTTGAAGATCCCTGAGCAACAAAACCAGTTGCTCAAGCATGAGCAACTTAAAAGCCATGTAAGTAAAACATTAGCTTATTTCATAAATATAACAAACTCAATTCAGGTTATGTTTTATAAATGCCACTAATAATTATAAATATGACTTAAGTCATCTTCCAAAAATGATATAAGATAATCACTTTTATACAATCCTTAACCATCTGGAAAATCTCATTATGATAACAAATAATTTTGAAGGTTAAACAGCTTCCTGATGTTCACATTATAAGCCATCCTGCAACAACATGCCTCTGAGCTTCATACAGTTTTGGCTTTGAAGGGTCCTTGTTCTTCAATATTTTGTTTCCTGCTTAACAAAATATTCATAACAAGTAAATCTCTGAATTTTCTTTGACTGATAATAATATAAACAGTACTCAAATAACCAAGTGTTCTTTTAAAAAAATGACTGATTTGAAAATATGTATATATGTGAAGACCAATGGACAGAGGTTTGTAACACTGTACAGAAGGCAGTTACCAAAACCATCTGAAGGAAAATGAATGCAAGAAGGCAAAGTGGTTTTCTGAAGAGGCTTTACAAATATTAGTAACTGAGGAAAGAAGAGAAGTGAAGGCAAGGGAGGAAGGGAAAGATATACCCAGTGGAATGTGGAGTTTCAGAGAAAAGCAAGAAGAGAAAAGACCTTAAATAAACAGTGCAAAAAAAAAAAAAAAATAGAGGAAGACAATAGAATGGGAAAGACTAGAGATTTCTTCAAGAAAACTGAAGATATCAAGGGAACATTTCATGCAAGGATGGGATGGGTACAAAAAAGGACAGAAATGGTAAGATCTAACAGAAACAGAAGTGATTAAGAAGAGGTGGTAAGATTACACAAGAAAAACTATACAAGAAAGGTCTTAATGAAGTGGATAACCATGATGCTGAGGGTCACTCACCTACAGCCAGGCAACATGGAGTGCGAAGTCAAGTGGGCCTAAGGAAGCATTACTATGAACAAAGCTGCTAGTGAAGATGACAGAATTCCAGCTGAGCTATTTCAAATCCTAAAAGATGATGCTGTTAAAGTGCTGCACTCAATGTGTCAGCAGATTTAGAAAACTCAGCAGTGGCTACAGGATTGGAAAAGGTCTGTTTACATTCCAATCCCAAAGAAGGGCAGTGCCAAAGAATGTTCAAACTACCACACAACTGTGCTAATTTCACATGCTTGCAAAGTAATGCTCAAAATTCTTCAAACTAGGCTTCAGCAGTATGAGAACCGAGAACTTCCAGATGGGCAAGCTGGATTTAGGAAAGGCAGAGGAACCAGAGATCAAATTGCCAACATTCACTGGATCATGGAGAAGGCAAGGAGGATTCCAGAGAAACATCCACCTCTGTTTTACTGACTACACTAAAGCCTTTGAATGTGCATATCACAACAAACTGTGGAAAAATTGTAAAGTGATGGGAACACCACCTTATCTGTTTCCTGAGAAACCTGTATGCAGGTCAAGAAACAACAGTTAGAATTGGAAATAGAACAACTGATTTGTTCTACATTGGACAAAGGAGTACCTCAAGGTGGTACATTGTCATCTTGTTTATTTAATCTATATACAGATACCTCCTGCAAAATGCTGGGCTGGATGAATCACAAGCTGGAATCAAGATTGCAGGGAGAAATATCAACAGCCTCAGATATGTAGATGATACCACTGTAACGGTAGAAAGTGAAGAGGAACTAAAGAGCTGCTTGATGAGGGCAAAAGGGGAGTGAAAAATCAGGCTTAAAAATCAACATTCAGAAAACTAAGATTGTGGCATCTGATACCATCACTTCATGGCAAACAGAAAGGGGCAAAAGTGGAAGCAATGACCGATTGTCTTTTCTTGGGCTCCAAAATCACTGCAGACAGTGGCCACAGCCATGCAACTAAAAGATTCTTACTCCTTAGAAGGAAAGCTATTGTCAACCTAGGTAGCATATTAAAAAGCAGAGACATCACTTTGCTGACAAAGGTCCATAAAGTCAAAGCTATGGTTTTCCCACTAGTCATGTTCAATGTGAGAATTGGATCCACTGAGCACTGAAGAACTGGTGCTTTTGAACTGTGGTGCTGGAGAAGACTCTTGAGAGTACCTTGGACTGCAAAGAGAAAAACTAGTCAATCCTAAAGGAAATCAACTCTGAATAAAGCTTGGAAAGACTGATACTAAAGCTTCAATACTTTGGCCACCTGATGCAAAGAGCCAACTCATGGAAAAGGTCCTTATGCTGGGAAAGTTTGAAGGCATAAGGAGAAGGGGAAAGTACAGGATGAGGTGATTAGGTATTAATAGCATCACTGACTCAATGGACATGACTTTGAGCAAACTCTGGAAGATAGTGTAGGACAGAGGAGCCTGATGTGCTGCAGTCCATGGAGTCAAAAGCAATCAGACACAACTGATTCCTTGACTGAACAACAACCTTATTGGTCATAATATTTACAAGTATTTTCTCCTGTTCAGTAGGTTATCTTTTCATTTTTTAATGGTTTCCTTTGCTAGACAATAGCTTTAAGTTTAATTAGGTCCCATTTATTTATTTTTCCTTTCATTTCCTTTACTTTAGGAGATAAGTAAAAAAATAAAGTGCTGTGATTTATGTCAAAGAGTGTTCTTTGGTGTTTTTCCTCTAGAAACTTTATAGTATCCAGTCTCAATGTAAGTCTCTAATTCTTTCTGAGTTTATTTTTTTACATGGTGTTAGAAAATGTTCTAATTTCACTCTTTTACATGTAACTGTCTAATTTTCCCAACACCACTTACTGAAGAGACTGTATTTTCTCCCCTGTATATATATTCTTGTCTCCTTTGTCATAAACCAAATAATCATAAAACATATGCATTTATTTCTGGGCTTTCTATTCTGTTCTATTGATCTGTATGGCTGTTTTTGTGCCAGTACCATATGGTTTTGAAGGCTGTAGCTTTGTAGCATAGTCTGAAGTCAGGGAGCATGTTTCTTTCACCACTGTTTTTTCTCAAGATTGTTTTGTCTATTTGGTATTTTGTGTTTCCATAAAAGTTTAAAAACTATTTTGTTCTACTTTCATGGAAAATGTCATTGTATCTTGATTAGGATTGCACTGAATCTGTAGATTGAGGAGTATAGTTATTTTAGCAATATTAATTCTTCCAGTGCACAGACTTGGTGTATCTTTTCATGTGTCTAGGCCATCTTTAATTTCATTCATCAGTGAATAGTTTTCCAAGTTTTCCATAGTTTTCCAAGTACAGCATTCTTTATGATGTGATTGTAAATGGAATCATTCCCTTAATTTTTCTCTCTGGTATTTTGTTGTTAATATACAGAAACACAATAGATTTCTATATATTAATTTTATACCTGAAAATTTGGCCAAATTGTCATTTTTGGGAGGCACTGTTTTCATATATAACACTATGTCATAGGTCAGTAGTGATTGTTTTACTTCTTCCTCTCCAGTCTGGTTTTATTTTATTTCTTCTTGTTGTCTGACTGCTACGGCTAGGGATTCCACCAATGTGGATTTCAAGTGGTGTGAGTCAATGTTCTTGTCTTGTTCCTAATCTTGGGAGAAATGCTTCCAGCTCTTCGCCATTCAATCCACACTTATTAAAAAAAAAAAAACTTTTATAAGAAATACTTGGTCAGAGGAACTGTAATCATTTAATATATATTAAGCAATTTCTACAAATGTCACTGTGTGGAATAAAACAACAAGGAAGACTATCTTGAAAACTATGACATGTTGTATTCATTGAAGATGGTATAACACTGAAACTGTTAAGTGTGACCACTCTCTCCAAGAAAAAAACAATTTACACATGTGGGTTGAAAATCAATCTTATTACAAGAAGTGAGATTATACAGTAAAGCACATTTTATGTGCTCAAGAACTGACATTCTAGCATTAGAGTGATAACAGATGAGAAAAAGTGGTATTATATGCCAGGCTGGTAATCAAAACAGCTATCATTTATTTGGTGCTTATTTACACATCAGGTTACTTCATCTTCACACCAACTTTGTAACAAGACAATTTAATTTTACACATAAGGAAATGATGACTGAAAGACTTGCTAAACTTACAGAAACTAGGTAAAGGGAGAATTGGTAATCAAATCAATAGTTGTCGGTATTGCTGCTTTTAGTTTAAAAGACAATCCTTTTAAGTGCAATATAATACTGATAAATAAGTCCTTAGAGATTTTTAATTGAAGCAATCAGGAGATATTACATGGCAGGTGGTATTTAAGGAGAGACTCGGAGAACTAATAATGTGTGTGCGTGTGTGTGTGTGCATGTGTTAGCTGCTGAGTCATGTCAGATTCTTTGCAACCCCATGCACTGTAGCTGGTCAGGCTCCTCTGTCCATGGGATTCTCCAGGCAAGAATACTGGAGTGGGAAGTCATTCCCTTCTCTAGGGGATATCTCTGACCCAGGGATCAAACCAAGGTCTTTTGCATAGCAGGCAGAATCTTTACCATCTGAGCCATCAGGGAAGCACCTAATAACATCTGAAAAGAATTATTTGGAAAGAGAGCCAAAAAGAGTCAAAGGAATACCAGCTGTCAAGCTACCAGCGGTATTTTTCACAGAACTAGAACAAATAATTTCAAGCTTTGTATGGAAATACAAAAAACCTCGAATAGCCAAAGCAATCTCGATAAAGAAGAATGGAACTGGAGGAAACAACTTGCCTGACTTCAGGCTCTACTACAAAGCCAGAGTCATCAAGACGGTATGGTACTGGCACAAAGACAGAAATATAGATCAATGGAACAAAATAGAAAGCCCTGAGATAAACCCACACACATATGGACACCTTATCTTCGACAAAAGAGGCAAGAACATACAATGGATTAAAGACAGTCTCTTTAACAAGTGGTGCTGGGAAAACTGGTCAACCACTTGTAAAAGAATGAAACTATATCACTTTCTAACACCACACACAAAAATAAATTCAAAATGGATTAAAGATCTAAATGTAAGACCAGAAACTATAAAACTCCTAGAGCAGAACATAGGCAAACACTCTCTGACATAAACCACATCAGGATCCTCTATGATCCACTTCCACTATATTGGAAATAAAAGCAAAAATAAATAAATGGGCTCTAATTAAAATTAAAAGCTTCTGCACAACAAAGGAAACTATAAGTAAGGTGAAAAGACAGCCTTCTGAATGGTAAAAACCAATAGCAAATGAAGCAACTGACAAACAACTAATCTCAAAAATACACAAGCAACTTATGCAGCTCAACTCCAGAAAAATTAATGACCCAATCAAAAAAATGGGCCAAAGAACTAAATAGACATTTCTCCAAAGAAGACATACAGATAGCTAACAAATACATGAAAAGATGCTCAACATCACTCATTATCAGCTAAATGCAAATCAAGACCACAATGAGGGACCATTTCACACCAGTCAGAATGGCTGTGATCCAAAAGTCTACAAGCAATAAATGCTGGAGAGGATATGGAGAAAAGGGAACCCTCTTACACTGTTGGTGGGAATGCAAACTAGTACAGCCACTATAAAGAACAGTGGGGAGATTCCTGAAAAAATTACAAATAGAACTGCCTTATGACCCAGCAATCCCACTGCTGGGCATATACACCAAGGAAACCAGACTTGAAAGAGACACATGTACCTCAGTGTTCACTGCAGTGCTGTTTATAATAGCCAGGACATGGAAACAACCTAGATGTCCATCAGCAAATGAATGGATGAGAAAGCTGTGGTACATATACACAGTGGAGTATTACTCAGCCATTAAAAAGAATACATTTGAATCAGTTCTAATGAGATGGATGAAACTGGAGCAGATTATACAGAGTGAAGTAAGCCAGAAAGAAAAACACCAATACAGTATACTGACACGTATATATGGAATTTAGAAAGATGGTAATGATGACCCTGTATACGAGACAGCAAAAGAGACACAGATATATAGAACGGACTTTTGGACTCTGAGGAAGAGGGCAAGAGTGGGAAGACTTGGAAGAATGGCATTGAAACATGTATACTATCATGTAAGTGACAAAGCGCCAGTCTATGTTCGATACACAGATATATAGAATGGACTTTTGGACTCTGAGAGAGAGGGCAAGAGTGGGATGACTTGGGAGAATGGCACTGAAACATGTATACTATCATGTAAGTGACAAAGCGCCAGTCTATGTTCGATACAGGATACAGGATGCTTGGGGCTGGTGCACGGGGATGATCCAGCAAGATGATATGGGGTGGGAGGGGGGTTCAGGATCTGCAGCTTGTATACACCCGTGGCGGATCCATGTCAATGTATGGCAAAACCAATACAGTATTGTAAAGTAAAATAAAATAAAATAAAATAAAAAAGAGCCAAAGGAGAGAAAGGCACCCCAAACATGGAAAATAGTATAGAAAAATCATAGAAGCTGCGAACTGTACATTATCTTCCACGAAACAGTCAGTCCTTTGCCCAGCTGTGTGAGGGAAGCACCTGCAACAGTGCATACTGTAAGAACCCCAAGGATATGTGAGGCCAGCAGATGCAGAAGCACAGGGGCGACAGAGAAGGTAGTGAGGCCATCCTATCTGTAAAGGCCTAAATAAAGCCAATCTTATTTTCTTTCACATCTACTTTAATACAGATGAATCAGATCAACATAGGGTAACCAGTCAAATAATGCATGGCAATATAACTGAAATATAATCCAGTCTCAATGGAAGTTTGTTTGGCACCCTCAAGAAGCAGTACTGTGGAATGATAAACACTGAGAAGGTAAATTGTTCAACAGACTTCATTTTGGTTGGATCATTTGTGAACTCCTGTTCTTATCTTTAATAAGACCTCTGATCTCTTACTCTCAAGCTAGTTTTGACCTTAAATTTAACTTTCTATTTATTGACCTCCCTAGATGTTAAACACTGATATTCCTCCAGAATTTATTTCAAAGTCTGATGCTCATTCATCCTTCCTGTTAGTAAATCCACATCTATTCTTGCTGCCAAAAACAAAGAAAAAAGCATTTGGTGCCAAATTATTTTTTATTAATATACTTAAAGTTTAGGCACACATTTTATTTTAGGGGTAGTAACTAAATGTGATTCAAAACTAATAAACCTGGTTACAGGTATACAATAAAACCTGTCAAAGTTTTTAATAGGCATAAGCTGGCTCTCCAGATATTTTTAAAACTTTGTATTTTATCATCAGAACAAAACTGTAAAGATATAACTTCTGCATGACCTATATTTTTCATTCTCCCCTTAATCTTTCAATCTTCTGACTCATGATTATAATTTTTATCCTCAATTTCCGTATTTTTTCATACCTAAGGTGAATTCTTCAATCACATTTTGACATTTCTGTAATTAGAAGTTGCTTTGTTCTCACTGCATATTTTAACAGCTTTGTCTCCCCTTTCCCAAATCTGTCATTAGAATGATGGTTCATCATATCATCAGTGTTGTTGCAGAATCTCAGAAATACAATATAATATTCTTTTAATTTTTCTTCCTTTTTTGTCAAATGGTATTTTGGGAAAAACATGAATAGCAACAAAAAGATTACTGAAAATAAGTTATAAAGTAAACAACTTAAATATATTCACCACAATCGAATGATACTAGGATAAAAGTATGTGAACCCTAATGATAACTAAACATGAGGACAACATTTTCTTCTCTGAACGCTTTATTCTTCATTTTTATCTTTACTCACTTTTCTCAGGTGTAAAAAGAAACTCACTTATAAGTGGGACAATAGAAAAAGCAAAAATTTAACCAAAGGGCTTCCAAAGATATATTTAGCAAGTATGCTATTTATAATTTTGTTTAAAATTAATTATTTCTCTATAAAAGAAAAAAACTTTAGCGTCCATTCTGAATTGAAGCTGAATCATCAGTTGAAAGAGGATGATGGCATGAAGGATCAGAATGTGGATTCCCCGTTCAGGGCCAGGCACTTTCTAGTTTCCCTGCACTTGCTCAGTGGTGGACACTGCCATCGCTCAGTTTGGCAGACAGGAAATGGGTAACATTCAAGCTGAACACTGTACTAGGGGTGTGGGTATTTTTGTTTTAAGATTTGACCTGCCCCTGTCTTCCCAAAATTTATTTCAGTTAGTCACTAAGCTGGTTTGACTATACAATGTTGAAAACAAGCCCTTTTATATTAACCTGCCTACATAGCCTATTAAACTAGATTCTAAATGGTCACTATGGCAACAAAATTGCTACTGCCTAACCTTGTATGCACCCACACAAATCTGGTGAGACCATTCTAGCACTCTTAGGCTAATCATATGAATTTTGTCTTCTCTGAATAAAAAGAAAATGTTTGAACTTTTTTATTATATTAAAGATATTACTCTTATAAAGTCAATATTTACATTAACTTGAACCTAATAATTTCCCAAACTTTTAAATAAAAACAAATGTGCTGAAAACTTAGATCTGTATTTAGTGATGATCTGTACTGGATGTGTATTCATTGTTATTTGATGTCTAAATGCACCAAAACCTTAAAGACAGCTCTATCAATATTCTAAATTTTGGAAAACAATTACATTGTTCCACATTTTCTGGAGTAAAGGTTCAATGTAATAACAGGTCAGAAAGTTCTTAAAAGGCAGACAGGATACTATTTCTCACTAATATCCCAATTTGATAATATAAGAGTTTAAAAGTTCACTTTTTTAAAAAATTGCATATATATATTGTATCACATACATTCTATACATATATACACACAAATACATATATACAGATTAGGAGCAAAGGAATCAACATTTTAAAGTGAAATATATATCTATACACATGCACACATATAACTTTATCATCCAACATAAAATTTAGCAGCAGTCCTAAAATGATCACTAAATGCCACTCAAATACAAAGCATGGACTTCTGTTGCTTACAATAAAGACAAATGGCAAACCTAGTGTTGTGGAGCATGTTTGCCAATACTGACCAGAACCCCAAGAACCTCATACAAATGTCAGAAGGAAGAAGTAACCAGCAGCCTACATGAGATGGCATCCCCTCCTGCAGCCCAGACATCATCCAGGGCAACACATGGCCTGGCTTCCACGGGTTTAAGCTGCATGCAAGTTGGACAGCATCCCAGAGAACACACTTTCAGCATTCAGCGATCAGCTGGGGATACCACTTTCACGTAACTCAAATCACACAGCTCCATTTTAGTAACCTCAGACTCACTGTTCTCATTACGTGTAACTGGTGGAGTTACAAGTTTCTTCAGAAGAAACATGCCACACGATGCAGACCACAGTATTTATCTGAGAGCACTGCAATGAGGCTCAAGTGAAAGGCTATATGGATAGCCCAGAGCACCAGTGTGAATCAAAGGTATATCCTGGAGCCACTGGGCCAGTGAAGGGAGTTCAGTTGACCAACATTCAGTCTGTGTTAACTGAGAATCTGGACAAACTTTCTACAAATATTAGGAAACTCAAGGAGCTATTATATTTTGCTCTTTTTGTTTGTTTGTACAAATTCAATCAGCACATACATTTCTGACATTTCTAAATAGACCTGAAAACTGAACTACATGAGAATTTTTTTTACTCTTTTTAAAATCTTATATTGTTTTAATATTTCCAGTTCATTGTACAGGACTGATCTTAAATACACCTCCTCAAAGCCTGCCCATACATCAAGGGTCTGTGCTTTCTTAACACAGTCCTGTTTGACTCCATGCTGACTACTAACATAGCATTTTCCACACTGTACTGCAATCTTTTGTTTTTCTTCCTTGTTGCCCTTATCTCAAGTCGAGTTCTTTGGTGGGTGGGGGAGGAGGACTGTATATTTTTCATTCATGCAGCTTAGAAACCTGACTCCATGCTTGGTACAGAGTTGATTTTCAATGTCTGATGAAAAAATAAACAATCTAACAGGAATCTCTTTTAAGTAAAAAAAAATAAATGAGAGATTGGCTCACTGGAGATAAATTACACAAAAGCCAAGAGACATTTTGAAAATGCAATGACTGTCTTTAAGAGGAGGTGTTTTCTGTCACTGGAAGAATTTAAGTGGGTGCAAATGACTATTTGACAAAGAAACTAACTCATTCATCACCTGGTAACTGGATGGATGAATTCTGTGATTCCCTCCAATGCTGATATTCTGACATTCATCATCTCGATTCCATAAAAATAGAGCCATTATTTTAATTATCCTACTTATTGACTAAAATTGAATATTTGTTTTCTTATAAGCATTACAAATGCTGCATTGTGCTTACTCTTCTATATAAAAGCAGGTTTAATAAGGATATGGGCGGTGTTTCAAAAAGCTGTACTCTGTATCTCCAGAGGAGACATGATACATGATTCATATCCACTGTTAGCCAATTCATGATTCTAAGAAATATTAGAATAAAAACGAGTCTTAAACCTATTTGAAAAGTAAAAGCATGCTTCTGATAACACACACACACACACACACACAAACCTATAAGAAAAGAGATGGTAGCTTAACCAGAAAGCTCTTGGTCGAGTGGAAAAAAAATGGAAAAACAAAATCAAGCAGCTTCAAAAGTCCTTAACATCCACAGATGCCTTATTACAAACTACCACCTGTGGTCTCTGCTGTAGCAAGCAGGCTTTCCAATTGTGTACACCACTGTTCTGTGTAACAAGCTGGTTCCTGCCAGACATTTCAATTTATCATTTTAGTGAAGTCTCATAGGGCTTCACAGATGGACATCAGGGAGAAAAGTGGTCTGCCACCTGCATTTGGCAAATAATCTGTTCCTGAACTGCTGATATAAATTAAAACTAGATTTAAAATGCATGGGAGAAACACAGGGCTGTCACTCTGTAAATTCGATTAGTTAAAATGACATCCTCATGAATTATAAACTAAATATAGATATAGCATCTCACTATAGCGGACTATAACGATATGCTTTTGGAAAATGGTAGGGGTGCTATTTGTTGGTATGAATTTTATTCAAATGGCTTACTAATACTAAGGAGCAATTTTCTATCTACATTGGTGTTTCCCTCATGGACTGGGTAGTGAGAAGCTATAGCAGAAGATCCTTCTATTTCACCTAAAAAACTTGGGAATTTCAACTCCATAGGAAGGCAAGGCTCCACAATATTACAGTAAGGCTGGGAACAATTTTTTCAGTGTACTGGCTAGTAATCACCCTTACTGTTGAGAACCATGGATACTCAACCCAAAGCTGTTCCCTGCTTTTCATGGCAATTTGGCTGGTTTTCAGTAATTCCTGTTAGTTTGGCATACTTTCCCAATATATAGACAGACTTTCACACATAATCAGTTCAGTTCAGACACTCAGGTTGTGTCTGACTCTTTGCAACCCCATGAACCATAGCATGCCAGGCCTCCCTGTCCATCACCAACTCCCATGGTCCATCAAATCTATGTCCATTGAGTCAGTGATGCCATCCAACCATCTCATCCTCTGTCATCCCCTTCTCCTCCAGCCCTCAATCTTTCCCAGCATCAGAGTCTTTTTCAATGAGTCAGCTCTTTACATTAGGTGGCCAAAGTATTGGAGCTTCAGCTTCAACATCAGTCCTTCCAATGAACACTGAGGACTAATGTCCTTCAGAATGGACTGGTTGGATCTTGCAGTCCAAGAGACTCTCAAGAGTCTTCTCCAACACCACAGTTCAAAAGCATCAATTGTTCAGCGCTCAGCTTTCTTCACAGTCCAACTCTCACATCTATACATGACCACTGGAAAAACCACAGCCTTGACTAGATGGACCTTTGTTGGCAAAGTAATGTCTCTGCTTTTCAATATGCTATCTAGGTTGGTCATAACTTTCCTTCCAAGGAGTAAGCATTAATATTATAGCTGCAATCATCATCTGCAGTGATTTTGGAGCCCCCAAAAATAAAGTCAGCCACTGTTTCCCCATCTATTTCCCATGAAGTGATGGGACCAGATGCCATGATCTTTGTTTTCTGAATGTTGAG
>SJYC01028412.1:0-16222 GCA_006408675.1 Madoqua kirkii | reverse complement strand
CCCCTTCCCATCATGTCTCTGGGTCATCCCTGTGTACCAGCCCCAAGCATCCTGTATCCTGTATCCAACCTAGACTGGCGATTCATTCCTTACATGAAAGTATACATGTTTCAATGCCATTCTCTCAAATCATCTCACCCTCTCCGTCTCCCACAGAGTCCAAAAGTCTGTTCTATGCCTGAATCACTGAATTAAATGTTTCCACTAAACAAGGTGGGGGTAGAGTGGGCATGGTAAGAATGAAAAGCTGAACTTATTTGGTGGCCACCATGTTAAATCTTCTCACCATCACTTTGAATATGAAACTGTGAAAAGCACAATGACAGAAAATTAAGTACAGACATGAGCTGGAAAGGTCAGTAATAAATACATTGAATAAAATAACCATGTATATTTCATCCGTATTTCAGTCATCATTTCAATTCTGAAAACTCCTACTCAACCAACCATGGCGAGTGGCGGGGAGAGCAGTTCTTCCTTATGGTATGAGTTTAAGAGGAGAGTCCCGAAATGTCAGTTTATGCATTTCTGATACATTGGTACTGTGACTAAAGCCCTCTTACTACAATCAGATTTCCCTTCAAAACATCAACCCCCAAACTTACATGACTTTAATGAAGCCAATAATGGGCCTCAGTTTGGGCTGGGAAAATTGGGCTATCTCAGCACTTAAAATCTTTATTTGGTTCAGAACTAAATTAGTTGTCTATTCCTTATTACACCAACCATAGGCTAAACAGCCCCAGAGGCTCCTTCATTGTTTTCATTAAACTGGAAAATTCCTGCTACTACTAGCTTTTGAATCCAAGAATTGGTGGGAGAAGAAAAGGTTCCCAAAATGTCTTTTGCATTCCTTCTCAGGGACAGAGAACAAAGGAAAAGATAAAAAAGAGGCACTGAGACCACAAGGAGTACAATTAGTAGTTTATAGCTGGTAGAGTTCCTTCAAAGAAAAACTTATCTTTGACATAAAATAAGAGGCTTCCCTTAAAAAAACAAAAGGACCTGGCGATCTGACTGGGCTAAGAGAATACTTCCTGTTAGAAAGCGCTAAAGCTGCCCAAGGGTTGTTTCTCATGTTTAGATTTTCTGTTGCTAAATGACTTTTAACCATGTCTCATGCATTAGAAAAAATGTGAGGTAACAGATAATGATATCTATTTTACTATGTTTTATTATTCTGAATAGAACCTGATCCAACCAAAACCGCAACAACTACAGATATTTTTAGCCTAGAAAAAAATTCTTTAAATCACTGTATGCATTTGTAATTGGACTTTAATGTTGAATTATATTTTAAATATTTTCCTAAAAGTCCTAATTATTAAGCATGCATTCCATCATTTCCAATCTGATTTTTTTTTACTAATAAATGCCTTTAACTATCACTATATTTTTAATAATTGATATTGACCACAAAGAAAACTGCAAGTGAAGTAAGCTTCCTCTAGACCTTCCAAGTGGAGTGCATAGTAAGTTAAAGTATGAAGTAGCTGATGCAGTGAATTTCCTTCCATTATAAGAGTCTGATATTTAAAAGGTCAGTCTGATATGGAAAGAGCCTGATATGGAAAAGGTCAGTTTTCATTCTAATCCCAAAGAAAGGCAATGCCAAAGAATGTTCAAACTAGTGCACAATTGCACTCATCTCACACACTTGCAAAGTGAAATTGAAAGTTGCTCAGTCGTGTCTGACTCTTTGCAACACTATGGACTGTAGTCCATGGAATTCTCCAGGCCAGAACACTGGAGTGGGTAGCCATTCCCTTCTCCAGAGGAATCTTGCCAACCCAGGGATTGAACTCAGGTCTCCCGCAAAGTAATGCTCCAAATTCTCCACGCCAGGATTCAATGGTATGTGAATTGAGAACTTCAAGATGTTCAAGATGGATTTAGAAAAGGCAGAGGAAGCAGAGATCAAACTGCCAATAACCATTGGATTATCAAAAAAGCAAGAGAGTCTCAGAAAAACATTTACTTCTGCTTCATTGACTATGTTAAAGGCTTTGAGTGTGTGGATCACAACACATCATAGAAAATTCTTAAAGAAATAGAAATAACAGACCACCTTACCTGCCTCCTGAGAAATCAGTATGGAGGTCAAGAAGCAACACTTAGAACTGGACATGGAACAGACTTGTTCCAAATTGGGAAAGGAGTATGTCAAGGCTGTATATTGTCACCCTGATTATTTAACTTATATGCAGAGCACATCACGCAAAATGCAGGACTAAATGAGCACAACCTGGAATCAAGAGTGCAGAAAAAAGTATCAATAACTTCATATATGCCAACGACACCACCTTTATGGCAGAAAGCAAAGAACTAAAGAATCTCTTGATTAAAGTGAAAGAGGAGAATGAAGAAGTTGGCTTAAAACTCAACAGGCAGAAAATTATGATCATGGCATCTGGTCCCATCACTTCAATGCAAATAGATAGAGAAACAATGGGAACTGTGACAGACTTTATTTTCTTGGTCTCCATAATCACTCCAGATGGCGACTGCAGTCATGAAATTAAAAGGTGTTTGTCCTTGGAAGAATAACTATGGCCAACCTAGAGAGCCTATTAAAAAGCAGAGACATTACTTTGCCAGCAAAGGTCCATTTAGTCAAAGCTATGGTTTTTCCAATAGTCATGTATGGATGTGAGAGTTGGACCACAAAGAGGGCTGAATGCCAAAGAATTGATGCTTTTGAAGTGTAGTGTTGGAGAAGACTCTTGAGAGTCCCAAGGAGATCAAACCTGTCCATCCTAAAGGAAATCAGTCCTGAATATTCACTGGAAGGACTGATGCTGAAGCTGAAACTCCAATACTTTGGCCACCTGATGCAAAGAACCAGTTCATTGGAAAAGACCCTGATGCTGGGAAGGATTGAAGGCATGGGGAGAAGGGGATGACAGGATGAGATGGTTGGATGGCATCACAGACTCAATGGACAAGAGTTTGAGCAAGCTTCCAGAGTTGTTGGACGGGAAGTCTGGCGTGCTACAGTCCACAGGGTCACAAAGAGTAAGACACGACTGAGCAGCTGAACTGATATTTAAAAGTTTGTCTAAAAGTAGAAAAAGTGTTAGTCATTCAGTCATTTTTGACTCTGCGACCCCATGAACCTAGCTGCATCCCCATGAACCTAGCTCGCCAGGCAAGAATACTGGAGTGGGTAGTCGTTCCCTTTCCAGGCGATAGGCTTGACTCAAGGATTGACTCAGGTCTCCAGCTCCATAGGCTGTTTCTCTACCATCTTGAGCCACCAGTGAAGCCCCAAAGTATAAAGTAGGGTAAATTAGAAGCAAACACACTATTAAAAAAATAAGTAATCTTAGTACACAAATTATCTAATATGCATTAGCTGATAGCATTTTAGAGGCAGACATTGGTTTACAGAGACAAAAGACACAGTCTCTGTCCACAAGAACTTCACAAACCACTGAGAAAAATCAATAAGCAACTGCAAGTACAGGGTGGCCAGTGTTAGGCAAGAGAGAAATTCGTATAGATTCTGAGATGGAAGACAATCCCCTCCCCCTCTAACCTGGGGGATACCTAGAGTGGATAAAGTATCAGTAGGCGTTGGCTCAGTGGAGAGGGAGGAAGGTTCTCTCAGGCAATAGGAAGAGCAGAGCAAAGCATCAGAGGAAAAGAAAGAACTGTGTGTATTTGAGGAAATCAGGTTTATAGCAGGAATAAAAGATTAGTGGTAGCAAACAGCAAGAGAGGAGGCTAGAAAGGTAAACAGCTTCAGAGCACAAAAGGCCTCAAACTAATAAAATGCTGTTTATATTTCCACTCGTATTCCTCAATGCCCCATAAAGTGTGCTATTTAATCTCTTTAACTACCATATTCAAAAGATTTGAGAAGCTTATTCTAAATGTTTTATTTAGAAGAATTTTACAAAGCCTATTAACTCCCATCTTTGGAGCAAGTTTGACCTGTGCAGCAAATCATTTTTGTCAACTTCACTTTGACAATCTTTATATTTGAATTGTGCTATTTAATCATGTTAACAGAAAACAAGCCTTAACAGCAAAATACTGAGAAAGATTTTATTTTCTCAGTGGTTTTCCAGTAGCTTCATATTTGATATTCAAACTCAAAAATTCACATCACTTCTCAAATATACTCCATGACTTTAGGAACCACTGGAATTGTGGTACCAGTCCAACCAGAAATATGAAATTTATCACACAAGCAAGATGATGCTAAAGCAGTCAAAGACATGCTCTGGGCACACTTCTAGCACAAGCTTTTGGGTTGGTATTAACTAGCATAACCAGAAGCATGGTACCTAGAATGGAAAGCACATGACCACCTGCAATTGTGTGAATTAGCCTCAATTTCCTCATTTCTCCAGTTGGAAAAATTCATACCTATCAGGGTTACCATGAAAATCAGAACTTCAGAACTAGCTATTTACTAAGTTTGGCAAGCCATGGGCACTCAATGGAGATGGATATGATTAATATATGCACAATGATTTTATCCCTGCAACTGCTGCTGCTTAGCTGCTTCAGTCATGTCTGACTCTGTGTGACCCCATGGACTGTAGCCCACCAGGCTCCTTTGTCCATGGGATTCTCTAGGCAAGAGTTCTGGAGGATTGCCATGCTTCTCATTTCTCCAGTTGGAACAATTCATACCTATCAGCGTTACCATGAAAATCAGAACTTCAGAACTAGCTATTTACTAAGTTTTGCAAGCCATGGGCACTCAATGGAGATGGATATGATTAATATATGCACAATGATTTTATCCCTGCAACTGCTGCTGCTTAGCTGCTTCAGTCATGTCTGACTCTGTGTGACCCCATGGACTGTAGCCCACCAGGCTCCTTTGTCCATGGGATTCTCTAGGCAAGAGTTCTGGAGGATTGCCATGCCCTCCTCGAGGGGATCTTCCCGATTCAGGGATCAAACTCAGGTCTCCTACATTGCAGGAAGATTCTTTACTGCTGAGCCACCAAGGAAGTCCAATTTTATCTCTACTGAGGTCCTTTAAACCTCTAGCTATTGAGAACCAATGACATTTCAAGGTAGTCAGTAACCTCACTCTTCATGCTCAATTCACTATGATACCTTCCTAAAAGGCCCTTTCTTTTCAGCTCCAGTGTAGTCTGTCATTTCTGATTTTTGAGCATGTCGCTCAGTAAGTCAGGTTCCTCCTGCAAGGGCAACTTGTTACGATTCATGACTAATATGCTGCATTCCATATTTATCTCTTGGATGACAACTCAGGTCCCTGAGTCTTCTTTTCAAGAGGCAATCATAGTATCATTTTCACTGAACAAGGAATGAAAACACTATAATCTCTCAAAATCGTTATTTTCAAATACAGTTAAAACATTAACTCTCCTTCTCTTCCCTTTGAACACAAAGAATTCAGACTACACAGATGGCAAGGGGTAAGACAAGAGAAGTGAAATAAATCTTGGAGCTAGACATAGCCTCACCATCTCAAGAGTTTATTCAACGGGTTTACTCAGTGGGTCCGTGACTTGCTTAAAGTATGCAAAGGTATCAGGTGAGAAGAAGGACCTGACTTCAACCCACCAGATCCTGGTAGAACCTAGAAATACTCTTCCCTCCAGATGACACTTTTTTCCACTAGAGAATCTGTGTTTCTCCATAAGAGTTTACATATTCTGCAGCATAGCCAAGTAGAAAGAGCACAGGTTTAGGAGTCATATAAACATGGGTCCAATCTCAATCCTGCTATTTACTAATTTTGTGAATATAGGCAAGGGCTCTAAGCCACTGTTTGTTCATCTGCAAAACAATCAAATCATTATACGGATACTGAAAATGTCTTCTTATTGAAAAATTCAGATTTAAATTGAAGAAAGTAGGAAAAACCACTAGATCATTCAGGTATGACCTAAACCAAATCCTTATGACTATACAGTGGAAGTGACAAATAGATTCAAGGGATTAGATCTGATAGAGTGTCTAAAGAACCATGGATGGAGGTTGATAACATTTTACAGGAGGCAGTGATCAAAATCATCCCAAAGAAAAAATGGAAAAAAGCAAAATGGTTGCCTGAGGAGGCCTTACAAATAGCTGAGAAGAGAAGAGCACCAAAAGGCAAAAGAGAAAAGGAAAGATATATCCATCTGAATGTAGAGTTCCAAAGAATAGCAAGACAGATAAGAAAGCCTTCCTCAGTGATGAGTGCAAAGAGATGGAAGAAAACAATAGAATGGGAAAGACTAGAGATCTCTTCAAGAAAATTAGAGATACCAAGGGAACTTTTCATGCAAGGATGGGCATAATAAAGGACAGAAATTGTGTGTACCTAACAGAAGCAGAATATATTAAGAAGAGGCGGCAAGAATATACAAAAGAACCATACAAAAAGGATCTTAATGATCCAGATAACCACAATGGTGTGATCACTCACCTAGAGTCAGATATCCCAGAATACAAAGTCAAGTGGGCCTTAGGAAGCATCACTATGAATAAAGCTAGTGAAACTGATGGAATTCCAGCTGAGCTATTTCAAATCCTCAAAGACGATGCTGTGTAAGTACTGCACTCAATATGCCAGCAAATTTGGAAAACTCAGCAATGGCTACAGGACTGGAAAAGGTCAGTTTTCATTCCAATCCCAAAGGAAGGCAATGCCAAAGAATGTTCAAACTACCACATGATTGCAATCATCTCACATGCTAGCAAAGAAATGCTCAAAATTCTCTAAGCCAGGCTTCAATAGTATGTGAACCATGAACTTCCAGATATTAAAGCTGGATTTAGAAAAGGCAGTTGGAGAAGGAAATGACAACCTACTCCAGTACTTTTGCCTGGAAAATCCCATGGATGGAAGAGCCTGGTAGGCTACAGTCTACGGGGTCACAAAGAGTCGGACATGACTGAGTGACTTCACTTTCACTTTCACTTAGAAAAGGCAGAGGAACCAGAGATCAAATTGCCAATACCCATTGGATCATCAAAAAACCAAGTGTTCCCGAAAAACATCTACTTCTGCTTTATTGACTAGGCCAAAGCCTTTGACTGTGTAGATCATAAAAAATCTGTGGAAAATTCTTACTGCTGCTGCTAAGTCACTTCAGTTGTATCCTACTCTGTGCAATCCCATAGATGGCAGCCCACCAGGCTCCTCTGTCTCTGGGATTCTCCAGACAAGAACGCTGGAGTGGGTTGCCATTTCTTTCTCCAATGCATGAAAGTGAAAAGTGAAAGTGAAGCCACTCAGTCATGTCCAACTTTTAGTGACTCCATGGACTGCAGCCTACCAGGCTCCTCCATCCATGGGATTTTCTAGGCAAGAGTACTGGAGTGTGTTGCCATTGCCTTCTCCAGGAAAATTTTTAAAGAGATGGTAATGCCAGACCACCTTAACTGCCTCCTGAAAAATCTGTATACAGGGCAAGAAGCAAGTTTGAACTAGACATGGAACAACAGACTAGTTCCAAATTGGGAGAGGAGTACATCAAGGCTGTATATTGTCACCCTGCCTATTTAACTTCTATTATAGTACATGATGTGAAATGCCGGATTGGATGAAGCACAAGCTGGAATCAAGATTGCAGGGGGAAATACCAATAACCCCAGATATGCAGAGGATACCACCCTTATGGCAGAAAGCAAAGAACTAAAGAGCCTCTTGATGAAAGTGAAAGAGGAGAATGAAAAAAATGGCTTAAAATGCAACATTCAAAAAATGAAGATCATGGCATCTGGTCCCATCACTTCATCGCAAATAGATGGGGAACAATGATAACAGTGACAGACTTTGTTTTCTTAGGCTCCAAAATCTGTGCAGATGGTGACTGTAGCCATGAAAGATGCTTGCTCCTCGGCAGGAAAGCTATGACCAACGCAGACAGCATATTAAAAAGCAGAGACATTACTTTGTTGACAAAGGTCCATCTAGTCAAAGCTATGGTTTTTCCAGTGGTCATGTATGGATGTGATAGTTGGACCATAAAGACAGCTGAGCACTGAAGAATTGATGCTTTTGAACTGCAGTGTTGAAGAGGACTCTTGAGAGTCCCTTGGACTGCAAGGAGGTCAAACAAGTCAATCCTACAGGAAATCAATCCTGAATATTCATTACAGGAACTGATGCTGAAGCACCGGTACTTTGGCCATCTGATGTGAAGAGCCGACTCACTGGAAAAGAACCTGATGCTGGGAAAGATTGCAGGCAGGAGAAGACGGAGATGACGGAGCATGAGATAGCTGAATGGCAACACCGACTCAATGAATAGGCGTTTGAGCAAGCTCCCTGGCATGCTGCAGTTCATGGGGTCACAGAGTTGGACACGACTGAGCAACTGAACTGAACTGAAGGATCACTGGGCTGTGTAGAACAGAGCTTGGCAAACCAGGGCTAGCCACCTGATTTTTTTACCTCCAGTGAGTTAAAAATGGTTTGTGCATTTTTTAATGCTTTAAAAAAATTTTTTTTAGTTATATAAGAACCTCAATAATATTTTTGATTTTGCATTGTTTGCTGGCCGTTGGTTTAGATGAATAAGTAGACTAGGAATCCAGTGTATATACTGCATGTACTTGGGACGTCAAGTTGCTTAATAAACTTATTTCTCCTTTGAGGGAATAATTGGCTTTGTACAATAAGCACTAATGTAAAATAAGTTCTTTTTATGTGCTTAACAATTTTCATCACTCATAAAGTTTGTGGTATTGGAAAAATTATTAACATCTCTGGAGAATCAGTTTGCCTCTCTTCAAAATGAGAATATTGGTATAATTTTTTGTACAGGTTTTTCTCAAAAAAAAAGAAGCTAATTATTTCAAAGCAAAGGGAAATGTCTGATATATTCATCTATTTTACAGAAAGTAGCTCTTTGTAGGCTTACTAATATACAGATACACACATATATATAGAAAGTCACCCCCATCCTACCATCTAGAGATAATTACTGCCAGCATACATTGGAATATTGCCTTTCATTTATTCTCATGCTTTCTCTAAGACTTCTACTTTGCTCCCAGACATCCTTGCAAGGAGGTAATTAAGTTATGACCAATTAAATGTATATGGGAGGAACATAGGAAATTTTCAAAAACTTAAGAGCAGAGATGGGGCTTCCATTTGATTGCCTTCTTCCATTGTACTGGCTACAATGCAGAGATGAGGGATAAACTAAGGTTACCTTTTTGGACCATGAGGGTGAAGCACCATTAAGGATGTAGGGAACCCTAGAGATGCTATAGGAATAGGCAAGGAATAACTCAAGTCTTAAAAAATTGAGGGAGACATGATGCCAGGTCTGGATAGCCTTCTTACCCCAGGATTAGTTTACTCTTTCTTTTCATGGTTATTTTGTTTTGGTCTTTGTTCTCTTACATGCAGACACTCTCATCTTACACTCTCTTGGTAGGTGTTGGAAGGATAGTTTGAAATGGACCAAAATGTTACCAGTGATTTTCCCTGAGTGGTGGGGTTAAAGTGGCTTTCAATTTTTAATCTATGCTTTATTTTCTAATTATTTTACACTCATATAATGATGCTGCTACCAGAAAAACATTTTTTTAAGTGGCACATTGCTTGAAATGTCCTAGTCTTATGGTTCAACTATGAAAATATCCATGATTTTACAGTAGAATACAATAATACCTAAAAATAAGACTTCAGTCAATTCAATTCAGTCGCTCAGTCATGTCCGACTCTTTGCGACCCCAGGAATCGCAGCACACCAGGCCTCCCTGTCCATCACCAACTCCTGGAGTTCACTCAGACTCACGTCCATCGAGTCAGTGATGCCATCCAGCCATCTCATCCTCTGTAGTCCCCTTCTCCTCTTGCCCCCAATCCCTCCCAGCATCAGAGTCTTTTCCAATGAGTCAACTCTTTGCATGAGGTGGCCAGCTTTAGCATCATTCCTTCCAAAGAAATCCCAGGGCTGATCTCCTTCAGAATGGACTGGTTGGATCTCCGTGCAGTCCAAGGGACTCTCAAGAGTCTTCTCCAACACCACAGTTTAAAAGCATCAATTTTTTGGTGCTTAGCCTTCTTCACAGTCCAACTCTCATTCCAATGAGTCAACTCTTTGCATGAGGTGGCCAGCTTTAGCATCATTCCTTCCAAAGAAATCCCAGGGCTGATCTCCTTCAGAATGGACTGGTTGGATTAGTTCCTCTCAAATATCCCTAAGAACAGAAGGGACTGTCACACATCAGTCTTCACTAAGTTCTATTGATAATGTTGATTTTGACAACCAAAGTGCTGTTGAGAGAAGTCATATCAGTCTGAAAAATAAACAAAGGTTTTGATGCTACAGAGGTTAGCTAATGGAGTCATTAAGAATAAAAAAATAGGAAAAATTTAACATAGTTTTAGAAATTATTCCTAGGCATATGATACCATGATTGAAAGTGCTAAATGTTATTACAAATAGCTTTTTAAAGATCACTTTAAAAGCAGCTTCACATAAGATTACTCTGTGGAGGTCATATTTATATTACAATAAGACTAGAAAAAATAAATAAGCCAATTTTCCTAATGTTAGTGGATGTGTACCAATGGCCTGGGATAAAAATTAAAGATAGACCATTACCTATGCTTTATGAAGGCATCTGCCGTTGTTTGTTGTTGATTAGTTACTAAGTCATGTTGGACTCTATGCGACCCCATGGACTATAACTTTTAATGAAAGCAAAGTATCTCTAACAAATCAGAAAGCTATGTGCTTTGGAAAACTGACCAATGGCTCAAAAAGTAGTTCTAGTGAAGACATATACGACAAATAGATGCAAATCATAACACTGAAGATTCATTAACCAAGAGTGTTTGAACATAATAAAACATTGACACGGTAAAGAAATAGATTTAGGTAGAAGAGAGGTTATACGGTGAAGCATGGAAGCTATGGTTTTTCTGATCATCATGTATGGATGTGAGAGCTGGACCATACAGAAGGCCAAGCATCAGAGAATTGATATTTTTGAATTGTGGTAATGGAGAAGACTCTTGAGAGTCCCTTGAAGAGCAAGGAGATCAAACAAGTCAATCCTACAAAAAATCAACCCCGAATATTCCTTACAGGGACTGATGCTGAAGTTGAAGTGCCAATACTTTGACCACCTGATGCGAAGAGCTGGCTCATTGGAAAAGAACCTGATGTCAGGAAAGATTGAAGGCAGGAGAAGAAGGGGGGACAGAAGATGAGATGGTTGGATGACATCACCACTCAACACATATGAGTTTGAGAAAACTCCAGGAGACAGTGAAGGACAGGGAAGCCTGGCATGCTACAGTCTAACAAACAGACCAACTTAGCAACTGAACAATAGCATGGAAATTTCCAAAACAGAGACATAAAAATCCTGAAGGAAAATATAAAAGGAGTAAAAATCATAGCCTGGCTATGTTAATTCATTATAGTTAACATCTCCAGATCCCTGCTCTCCCAGGAAATCTTTTCATCCTTTCCCAAAGTGGCCCTGCTCTCAACACGAATATTAGAGGTTAAAATAAGTATTATTACCACAATGAAAGTGAACTTGGGAAAAGCTAGATATCAATATTATGAGTGTTTTACCTATATAATATCTTGAACATCTCTTGAAAGTTAGATAAGCTTGTATAGTCTTGTGCAACTGGTTTTCCTGGACTTGCCGGAACAAGACAGGTAAAGCTGACTTAACATACAATCTTAATTAACATTTTCTTTTAGAAAAATATTTCAAAACAGACTGAAAATCTGAAGGAATAGGATAATGATCACCTATATACCCACTATGTAGGTAGATTCAGCCACTGTTATTATTTTGTTTTCATCTATAGATGTATTTATGTATACATATATTTAAGTGTAGGTTTTTACTGGTATGTGTATATATAGTTAGGAAATAAGTTACAGACATCACCATACTTTGCACCTAAATACTCAAGCCTGCATCTTCTAAGAATATGTACATTCTTACATAACACATCACTGACAACTAAAAATACTAATAGTTCCCTAATATTAAATAAAATTCATGTCCAAATTTTCCTGTTTGCCTCAGGAATAAATTCTATACATTTTTTTCTGTAACTGGAATCAATCAGGTTTTATTCATTTTGTGGTCAGTACCCTCTAAGAGAATCCCAAATGATTTCTGTCTCCTGGTCTTCATGTCTCTATTGTTCTGCCACCATAGCCTCTTGAATGTGAGCTGGACTTGTTAAATCACTTCTAAGGACAATAATATAGAAGGGGCAGGATGTCCCTTTTGAGATAAAATTATAGATTTTATTTTGGGCATTTTCTGCTCTTTCTTGAATCACTCACCTTGACAGAACCCAACTGCTATGCTGTGAGCCAGGCCTGTGGAAAGTCTCCACAGCAAGGAGCTGAGGCTTGCCAACAGCTATGTGAGCGAACTGGCAACGTTTCCTCCCCCCACCTCCCCAAGATGAACCTTCAGATGAGACTGCATCCTAGTCAACAACTTGACTGCAACCTCATGAGAGACATTAGCCAAAGGCACCCAGCAAAGCTGCACCCAAGGCTTCACTCGCATAGAAATTATTAGATGACAGATGTTTGTGGTTTTAAGTCAGTGTGTTTCAGGATAATGTTATATTACAACAGATAACTAACACGGGTTTAATTTGGCTATAACATCTCTTCACTTTCTTGTAATCTTCAACAGTCCCGTGAATATTCTTCTCATTAATGTTTTGAAGTGATCATTTTCAGTTTTCCTAGTGAATGACCACATTACAATTTGTTTCACTGCTTCCTTGTTGTGTCATTTAATTTGTTCCTTTATCCTTATACTTCCTATAAACTGAAAGCTATGTTAAAAGGCTTCATTGGGTTAAAATTTAACATTGCTGGCAAGAACACTTCAGAGAGAACGCTGTGTACTTTGTATTGGATCACATTAAGAGTCCTAATATGTCAAATTGTCGCCACTATTAATGATGTTAATTTTAATGCTTTATATAAAGTAATAATCACAGTTTTATACTGTAAAGGCTCTTCATCCCCTTGCCATTACCAAATATTCCCTAACAAACCTTGGAATGCTGTGTCCTTTCTCCTTAGTAGTGCAAGGAAAACTCCATCTGTCTGGAGACAACCCTCAGCACCAAAGAGTCAATCAAATGTCTTCCTTGTGCAGAGACCATAATCAATATATTAAAATATTTCTGATTTTTTCATATATGGATTATAAAATATACTTATATAATGAAAACTCTTCCTGCAACATGTGAAGGTCAACTAGAGAAAAGTTTTGGAAATCTAAGTTTCTAAACTGTGTTGGAAATTTGAGTTCCTTTGACAGCTTGCTGTCACTTGGTCTATCTACAGATATAAAAATGTGCATGCTCAACATTTTCAGTGTAAGTAAAATTAAAAGTCATCTCTGACTTTTCCAATAAATCAGATATACCTTCTCTATATGAAAGTCAATTACACACTCAACATAGGACATCACTGTCATTTTATAAGCTCTCATCAAACAAAAAGCTTCTCAGGGACCCAGAGAAAACCTGTGATCTTTCAAGTATCTTGTTATCTAATCGGATGTGATACTTTGATTTCAAATTTTATTTCATAAGTTAGAAGGGAAATGAAGAAGTTCACTGTTAAAAAAAATAGAAGTTGTCGAGAATCAGTCTCTTATTCTATAGATGACACTTTGCCAGCTAGAACGTCTATAAGATGGCAGTGAAAGATAAAGTGATATATTTTTTAAAAAATATAACTACTTATGCAGAATTATCATGATCTTCCATGATGTGTTAATATGGGGTCTTTGATTTCAATTCTCTAGAAATTATCAGTTATTGCAGTTCAATGATGAAATACATATAGACTCATGTTAATAAGCCCAAGTCAAAATGTACTCAATCATTACTTCCAGCAATTAAGAGTATCAAAAACAAGTATTATCTTTTCTCCACTAAAGGATCCTCAAAATAAGACAAGCACATGGTTCACAGAACCATTCTGGGTCTAAAAGTCTTTGATTAAGCAAGTTATTGCTGATAAATAACTCTAATACTTTTTAAAGTTAGATGTTATATTCATTTAATTCTCATTATGAAAGTTTGCCAAAAAATACTGGAAATATTTAATCTTTCAAGGATTTTTCATAATTTTTATGTTATTTATATGAGAATCTTGTCAGCTGGTGAGTTTATATAGAAATAGTTCTATAGAATTAAGGAAATTAAACAGGGCAAATATCTGAATGCTGAAATAAACTATAAATAGAGCTTCATTGTTTCTCTTTGGTTTGAATATTTTAGAAAATTCTGCTTTGTTGTTGTAGCCTTATGTTTATAAACAAGTTAAAGTAGTCCATCAGTCATCAGTAAAAAAAACTAATTATTTCCCTTAGTGTTAATGGACTGTACAGTACAGAGGCTGTCTCTCAGGGCTGCTGTTATGGTTTATTTTTTCCTCAGGGGAAACTAAACTTGTTACTGCAAGTTTGTTCAATTAATCTTTTCTTGCAGGCAATAGAAAGAGTGGAATTCCTTCTCATCCTGTCCATTATACTATGTTTTAATAAGATGAAAATGACTTCACAAATACCCCAATTTCTCTTTTGATAATTGATAACTGGTGGAGAGTATTAAGAATGAGCACCTTCCTTTTTCCTTCTTCGTTCTCTTCCTAGAAAGCAAGGACCCTAGCACCCTTGGTTCCATTTCTCCGGAAGCAGCCCCTCTCTCAGCAACAGTGAAGCCACTCATATACAAGGTTCATTTATTCTATGTAGCAATTACCATTTTCCTTATGAGCAAGGCCTGGGAGTTCATCTAGCTGATATGAACATTTAATGGTTCTTGGTTTTAGGTCATTTCTGAAGGCTTAAGTACAAAGCAAACTACTAAAATTGAAAATTTTTGCTGTGAACTGAACCCTCATCTGTACTTCTACAAACGCCTGCAGGGCTAGCTGCATTTAGTTGAAAGATTCTTGGTTCCCAGAGGGAGCAATTCAATGAGTCTTTTTCTTGTGCCACATATTTTACTAAAACTGAATCTTAAGAACTTAAATTTCATGGGATCCAGGGGAAAAGTGTTGGTTTAGTGTAGAAGCTACTAGCCTCTTTTATTGGAATTTTTAGAAACTGAACTTAGAGGGGTGTGCTGTGGGACTCTTTTCATATTTGGCCTGAATTGTTTCATCTTATCTACAACAACACAGATGTTAAATGCACGAAGACACCCTAACCCATGGTGTCTACTGCATCTTCTCCAACTGATAGCTTGGTAAACTCATCCAAGAAAGAGAAGATGAGATGGAGAATTCCTGATTGCTTCTAAAAAACATAGTGTTTTTTTTTTTTCATTACCTACTCTCATTACTATACTCTTCTAGAATTATACCTTTGAAAGGACTATTTTACTGTGAAAGTTTACTATTTTGTGTTCATGGAAATCACCTGCTTCTTCTTTCATGTTTCTCAGACTTCATCCAAATGCTGAGTAATTACAAATGAAGGTCAAACTTTGAAACTGTAGTCTTGAGATTTCAGAAACAGGACAGTCTTGAGTCTTGATGATGGATTCTCCCAGCCTTTGTCTCTTGTTTTCTCCATACTCCAACCCTTTCTTCACTGACATTCACAATCACGTTACACACTAATTCACTGATATAAATATTTACTTGTGTATTTGATTTCAGCTATGCCTATAACTTGGAGAAGGCAATGGCAACCCACCCCAGTACTCTTGCCTGGAAAATCCCATGGATGGAAGAGCCTGGTAGGGGGCAGTCTATGGAGTAGCTAAGAGTCGGGCACGACTGAACAACTTCACTTTCACTTTTCACTTTCATGCATTGGAGAAGGAAATGGCAGCCCACTCCAGTGTTCTTGCCTGGAGAATCCCAGGGACAGAGGAGCCTAGTGGGCTGCCGTCTATGGGGTCAGACACGACTGAAACAGATTCGGACACGACTGAAGCAACTTAGCAGCAGCAGCAGCAGCATGTCTATATCTACAAAAGACAGGGAACAATTTAAAATCTCAAAACACAAATAAATGAAGAAAGAAAAATCTAGAATATCAAAATTAAATTTTCCAGGGGAGAAAAATGTAAACAGGTCTTCTGGCATTAAAGTTACTTTAATTGAGCATTAGATTTAGAACTAAATTTCTCACAACTAAGGAAGTAATGGCAATGTAGTTCTCAATATCTGAATAAGTATTCATGCTCATTGGGAGACATGACAAATATTGACCAGCACTGAGTCTTAGAGGGAACTTAATTACCTGGATA
>SJYC01028411.1:0-28005 GCA_006408675.1 Madoqua kirkii | reverse complement strand
TATATCTACAAAAGACAGGGACAATTTAAAATCTCAAAACACAAATAAATGAAGGAAGAAAAATCTAGAATATCAAAATTAAATTTTCCAGGGGAGAAAAATGTAAACAGGTCTTCTGGCATTAAAGTTACTTTAATTGAGCATTAGATTTAGAACTAAATTTCTCACAACTAAGGAAGTAATGGCAATGTAGTTCTCAATATCTGAATAAGTATTCATGCTCATTGGGAGACATGACAAATATTGACCAGCACTGAGTCTTAGAGGGAACTTAATTACCTGGATATGAAAATTCTGGATAATATAACCAATAATTTATCTGAATGCAGTTCTTATAAAAATTAGAGGAATATTTAAAATCATTTTAACATTTATATGGAATGCTAGCATACTCCAGACATGTTACACATTAATGCCCTAACCATTCTAAGACAAAATTTAGAAAACAAAAAATTACCCACACTGAGCCCTAACTTGTCTCTCTCCAACATCAAAATGTTTCAGGAAACATTCAACAATTTCTAGATAAAATAAATTCATGGATGGATTCCCTGACATGTGTCAGAAGTGCTAAGAACTGATAGAGGAACACTATCAGTGGTTGAGTAGAGAGGCACACTTAAATTGTATATATTGAATATGCAGACAGGAGAAGGGACCTTCCACTGAGAAAATCTGGAAGCTTCACGGCTTATGTTAAAGTTCAATCATTTCAGTTCAGTTGCTCAGTCATGTCCGACTGTTTTAATGAGACCTTGCTACTAGCCTTTCTTCCTTAACATATTTTCCTTCATAAGCTAGTACTACAAAGGATATTTCTAATAGTCTTCCCAAGAGATTTTGTCCTCATTTTAACTGATTTTAATTTAAAAGAATGGTTCTCAAAGTTTTGGTTCTCATAGTTTTTGTTCTCAAGACCCCTTCACAAGTTTTAAAAATTACTGACAACTCCAAAATTTGTTTATATGGGTTACAACTATGTTTACAATAATAGATTATTAAGTTAAAAATTAAACACAGAAATACATAAGCACATATTCCATAGCTATTTTAACCTCTGGAAAACCTTTATGAGATACTGAAAATGAAAAAAAAAAGCTAATAATACCTTAGTATTACTAGAAAATTACTTTTGACCTTGTAGATTCCTCTAGAGTGTTAGGGATGCCCAGAGTTACTCATAGCATACTTTGAGAAACATCAGTTAAAAGGACCCCCAGTAGCAAAGGAAAAATTAACTACATGCATAGTACACACAGGACCAAAATGGGCTAAATTACAGGCATGCACACATGCTTTAAAGTTGTCTGCTGCGGCTGCTTCCCTGGTGGTCCAGTGGTTAAGAATCTGCCTTGCAGTTCAAGGGACAGTGGTTCTGTCCTTGGTCCGAGAAGTTTCCACATGCTGCAGAGCAGCTAAGCCAACGCACAACTACTGAGCCTGTGCTCTGAAGCCTGGGAGGCATAAGTATTGAGCCCATGCGCTGCAGCCACTGAAGCCTGCATGCCTAGAGCCCATGCTCTGAAGCAAGAGAAGAACTTCAGTGAGAGGCCCACACACTGCAACTAGAGAAAGCCCCATACAGCAGAGAGCCACCACAGCCAATAAGCAGATTAATAAACAAATCTTTAAAGAAAATGTGTCTGCCTGTGAGGGTACACTGGCCTGATGTATAGCACACAAAAGAAGACAAAAGGGGCCAGCTACACTGGAACGATTCACAATCATCAGACTCCAAATTCTCTTCTGCACTTTGATTCTAGACCTAGGCAAACCTCAGTCTCATCTAGTTCAGATTGTCTCCAAACTGGGCCAGGAGAAACTGATAGTACCCAGAGCACCCAAGGACAGACTTCTGTGCAAGAGGTATTAGAGCCATTCCATGTGCAATCACCGATTCCATTATGATCAAAGTGAGAGTGAAAGTGAAGTCCCTCAGCTGTGTCCGACTCTTTGCGACCCTGCGGACTGTAGGCCACCAGGCTCCTCTGCCCATGGGATTCTCTAGGCAAGAATACTGGAGCGGGGTGCCATTTCCTTCTCCAGGGGATCTTCCTGACCCAGGGATCGAACCCAGGTCTCCTGCATTGCAGACAGATGCTTTACCCTCTGAGCCTACAATGGAGGGCTTCTTGCAAAAAATGTGTAACAAAATGTAGGGGACAATGGGGCTGATGAAAGGAATATTACTAATTCTATTTATTTTAATTTCACCTTTCAGAAAAGCCTCATTTACTGTATGTTTTAGTTCAGAAGTATCTATATTTCATTTATAAATAAATGTTTGTGTGTGGGTCTGTGTGTGGGTCTGTGTGTGGCAGTACACTAAAAAATGTTAATAAGATGTGCAATCAAACTGATTCAGAGACTATGTGATATTCTATTTTATTAAAATGCTTTAACCAAATAAAATGCTAATTTTTTTCAAGTATCAAGAGTTGGCAAGGATCTGGAATACACCTTTTTCATATTTTTGGAGGGAGTATAAATTGATTCAACCAGTTTAGAGGATTATATGGCACTATCTCTAAAATTTAAATATATGACTTCTCTATGGTTCAGATATTTTATTCCAGGGTATACACTAAAGAGAAATGAAGGCAGCCATTCACCAAAAGACACGGTAAAGAAAGTTTTCAAGAAAGAAAGCTTCCAGCAGCTTTATTTATAAAAGCCTGAAACTGTTAAGAACTCAAATGACCATTGTCATTAAAGCAGAAAAAAAAATTGTGGCATATTATACAGAGGAATAAAAAAGAAGGAACTATTGATACACACAACAAAAGAGATGGCTCTCTCAGACATACTGTTAAGCTAAAAAAAAAAGGCCAGTTACAGAAGAGTACATATTATATGACTCCATTAACATGATGTTGAAAGACAGGCAAAACTAATCAATAATGGTCAGAAGCTCAGAATAATGGTTATTCTTGACAGAGGAGATTAACTGGGAAGGAACACAGGACAGCCTTCCTAGGAACTGAAAACATCCTCTGTCTTGATCTTGACCTGGTTACCTGGGCATAAATCAGTATGCGTTGATTTGTACCTTTAAGCTTCGGGAACATTATAGTATATATAATATATTGCAATAAACATGTTTTTAAACTGTTAAACCCAAATCAAGAAGTGTCTTATTTTTCTCTTCCATGAACAATACAGAGGATCTGTCTAAACCTTTATGCACTTGAAAATCCTATGTGGAAAGAACACTTAAGATCAACATACAAACTTTCCTTTTTAAAGCTAAGTAGCAGTCTCTCTCCTCTCCAGGATCTTGCCTTGAACCTGACCAATTTCCACTGTCTGAATAAAATCTAATAAACATATGCACAGGATTCACAGCAAGTGCACATGAGTAGGTTGAAATTGTGTTACTTTCATTCTAAATCTCTTTCTTAGTACATCTACCCTGTCCCCTGGTCTTGCAAACCTGAGTCCTTTAAACTCAAGTAGAGAAGTCAATGGTGCAGCAGAGTGTACCAAGATTTAATATTAAATAATATGGAAGAATGTAACATTAACAGAAACATTACAAACTGTATATACATCCTGAGCATAATTAGGTAAAATATTCACATGGGTGGAAAAATACCACAAGTAAAATCTTCAAATGCTGACAACAGGTATTGTTTCGTAAAGTAACAATCTTCTTTCTCATTTTTTAGAATTTTTATGAAATGTGCTTTATTAATGCATAACAGTTGAAATAATTTAGAAAAGCTGTATTTTGAAAAGGTATTTGAGAGCTACATAAAGATATCACCTATGCCTCAATTTACATGATTATGATGCCTTTGATTCTCAATGATTATGAATTTATTGTCAATGTCAGCTCTCCTAAAGTTACAGTTTTTCCCTGGTGTGTCAAAATGTCTAGCTACAATGTGACTCCTCACTGATACAGCCCTTCAGCTTCACATAACCTCCAGCTCTGCCCCTGTGCACCGGGAGACTATTACAACTTATTTCTGTGGTTTCTGGCTGTTTCATCAACATGAGTTTCATCAAATGGGTTTTAGCTACAGGACCTCTAGACCTGTCCTCTCTGTCATCCCAAAAGCACTGCCTATTTACTTTATCACACTCAACTTTCTGAGAGACCAAATTAAGGGAGTCAATGGCAGCAACAGATGAACCAGGTGACACCAGGATAGGAATACAGGCAGGTTCGTGAACCAAAACAGCAAGGTATACAGGAGCATGGACATGATGGAGCTTGATGATAAAGTTAGTATAGTAGGGACCTATGAATGTAGGCATTTGCAAACATCCAGAGCTTGAATAAGACAGCGCAAACAGTGGCTCAGACAAAAAAAAAAAAAAAAAAGTTCAGAAAAATGATATCCTGAAGATCAGAAAAATAATGTCAGCCACAGGTCTGCCTTACTGTGTACTTATTCATTCTAAAATCTGCTTTGAATAAATCTGTCTTAACTTGAGTTTAAGGATCTTCTTAAGAATGAATAGTCTATCACTTTTCAGAAAAGGGGAGCAAGTTGCACTAGTGTTTAAGTCCACAACCTTTGGAGTGAGCTAGGATCTTTCCAGAGTCCTTACATGGTCTCAAGAGGGAAACTAAGTTTCCACCTTAGGTTAAGGGCATTGATCTAAAAATAAAAGGCATTTTCACTTTATTTCTTTATTGACAATTTATTAAAACATTTATGAAATGAATTCTTTGTTTACCTGAATTATTTCTTATATAAGAAAAAAAGTATATAATATAGTATCGTCACATTAATGTGAAGTCTATTTGAGGGGGGAGATTTAAAAAGTTAATTGTGTACATTGAAATATCAGAGCAATTCAATAAGGACTATGAAGAACAATGATTAGTGTCAGAAGAAATATCTCTTTCCGACAAAGAACTTGATTTTTTTAAACTTAAACAGTCTATGTTTTTGTCTTAGCTTCAAATTGAATTAAAAATAGTTTAGTGCTAGAGAGCCTAATTAGCTGTTAGAATTCTGAGAATCAGAGCTTAAGTCATCAAGAGTAAGGACTGAGTGAACTGTCATTAAGGAGACAATACATCTTTAAAACAGGCTAAATAAATGAAAATTGTTTTTCCGAGGGGCAACTCCAGTTTTCAGGGATGCATCTTATTTCTTGTTCAATACAAAAAGCTCATTTTATGTATTTATATGTGCAATAAAATCTCATTTGGGTTAATTCTACATATCCAATACAGAATTCTTCACTTTGCCAAGTGCTCTTATCGTTACTACTAAATACTCAGTACATCTTCACCTCGTGTAATAAGTGTCTAAAAGTACTTAAAATATGAATAGAATATTTTTAGCATAAAATATTTATTTAAATCTACACTTTTGATCACATGTTGTTTGTACCAAAACTTTACCTTTGAGAAGCTAAAGACTACTTCTGCATCTGGATGTATTTATTTATTGAGGGAAACAAAGGAGGAGGAGGAGGGCAGGAAGAAGAGGAGAAAGGTGGAAGCAAAGAAGAAAGAGAAGGACAGGGAAAGGAGAGCAGTGAAAACAAAGCGAGCAGGAGGAAGGAAGGTTGGTTAACGCCACTCACATTAATATTCACTACCTTTACTAAAGACAAATCAATAAATTCTTGCTGGTTAGGGTTGAGCTACTTTTCAGACTCATCTTTTAGATGCTCTTACAGTATGTCTTCATATTTTTACCCACACAATACTGGAGCATAAATTAACTACATCACCAAAATTCCCTCATCCCCCATCCTGCACCCACCTCCGGCCTGTCTCTAACACCAAGGCATGATTTCAACAAATGCTGCTGCTTCTAAGTACACAGAACGCAGAGTGCACGTAACCAGAAGAGATGACATTTGTAAGAACTCAGAATTCTCTGGAATTAAAGCCTTTGAATTTTAATATGTTCCTTGTATTGTCTTGAATCTTGGCCCTGTCTGTGTTAGATTCAGTCATGGGTTTAATTTCTTTCAAAAAATAAAACAAATCCATCCTCTGAGGTAACTTTGATTTATCTCTGTTTGCACAACAGACCAGAGCACTTAAGGAGTTTTTTCCAAATGTGGAATGCAATGTTTACTCATTGGACCCCATCCAGTCAATTGAGGAAACAGAATTCATTTAATTTCTTGAAAAGTACTGAATAATTTTAAGCCCTATGTATTTATAGAGTAATTGAAGTTAAGCTACTTAATTGGACTCCTTCTAGGGTTCAGCATAAATATTCTATCATTCGTTGTATACATACAAAGAAAATTTTAAAATAATATACATATCAAGAGATTTCAAAGAAAAACCATACTCTCCCTTCTGGTTTTAAATGACTATTCAAAATCTCAAGATTCCTTTCATATATGGATATATGATTACACAGAAATGGTAGAATTTTTTTCAATGGTTGAAATTCATCAAGAAATGATTTTCAAAAATTGTTTTGGTCATTTTTTTATCCTTATGACTATTTTTTAATACATTCACCAATTGGCACTTCCCACATATAGATATGGGCTTCCCTGGTGGCTCAGCAGTAAAGCATCCACCTGCCAATGAAGAAGATGTGAGTCAATCCCTGGGTTGGGAAGATCCCTTAGAGAAGGAAATGGCAATCCACCCCAGTATTCTTGCCCGGGAAATTCCATAGACAGAGGAGCCTGGCAGGCTACAATTGGTCACAACAGAGTCAGACACAGCCTAGCAACTAAACGACAGCATATGGATATAACTATAGGTATGAATAATAAACACCAACCAATTGATCCACTAATATTACCCATCTTTAGGAAACTGGCTTGATATGATCAAGAGAACAAGGACCTGAGACTCATCTGTGTGATGCTGGGAAGGCTTATTTCCATAATTCCAGTTGTCAGCTACCTCGAAGGGTCTTACCCAAATTTAGTGAGATAATATGTGTGAAGCAGCAGGTGTGGGCCATTTTGTTCTTATTTTCTCCCTCATCTCCTTCACTACTCTGGAAGTGCTCACTGTCCGGGAGTGATCAGAACTTAGCTCATCTTTCTGTCACCAAATATCATGCCTCCTGCTCCCTCTCATGGGCTCCCTACCCTGTGTGCACTTTCCCTACGCCTGAGGCAAAGCAGAAAAGCAGGACTGTCTGGTTCAGAGATACCCATTCTGCTTAACTGCCAGACTCTAAGCTTAAGAGATCACCTTTGTAAAATCATATTGGTAAATAAATTATGACTAACCTTATTCCAAGCCCCCCCAAACCCAATAAAACCCTAAAAACAGAAACTATGTTTCATGTTTCTTCTTTCATTTATTTGCTTTTTCTAAACAAATAAACTGATGTACTCTTCTCTTCCCAAGACAGATAAAACACACAATTTGAGACACATACTTTGTCTAAGTCATCCAGATGTTTACTTTGTTCCTTGACAGCATTTCCCTATCTACACTCCAGACTCTCAGATTTCTCTCTAATTGTGAAGAAGTAGGTTTCTCTATCTAGTGGAGAAATCTATGTGGCTGGGATCTGAGAACTTATCTTCTTAGTTTCCCTAAAAGTTTGTGGACGCCTTCTGAATTGTTTATTGAGGAACAGTTCTCCTGATGGAAAAAAAACAAAACAAAAAAACTCCCTCCCAAATGTACTAGACTCTTTGCATACAAAACACTTTTCAAAGATAGGACCATAAGTAGGCTCAGTATCAAAGATACAGAAATATAAGCCTCTAATAATGTAAAACAACTATTGTTGTTAAGTCGCTAAGTCGTTAATCAACTATGTGTGTGTGTTTGTGTGTGTGTGTGCGTGCATGCATGCTCAGTTGCTCAGCTGTGTCCGACTCTTTGTGACCCCATGAACTCTAGCCCACCAGGCTCCTCTGCCCATAAAAATCAATTGTACTTCAATAAAAAAAAGCTTCACAACAGAAATTATTTATGAGGATCAAAACTACAGCAAGAAAATGGAGAAATATTAAACTGCTTTAACATACTGCCACTGCTTTTTACACCCCAAAGTGTTGAGAAACTATCCATAGGGACATGAGAGGGAAAATTAGACTCTGATCCCAAAGGGATGCATCCTTTCAAGCCCAGACTCAAGAAGGAGCAGCATAATGGACTGATTAGTATTGATATCAAGTCCCTTAGTCAGGGACATGTTTTCTCTGGGAACAAACAGGATCTGTCTATATGAGTCATTACCTGACTCAAATGGGAAATTTTAGCCACAAACACCATAAATCAGATATCTTATCTTTTGCAAGTATTAGAAGGAGTTCACATATGTGGAACTGAGTGTACCTATATGGGAATGTTGTAGATGAATAATTTTCATCACTATGCCATTATGCAAATAACAGATTATATTGTTTTTCTTCTTTTTTAAAAAAGATCAATATGGAGACATTTGTGCAAATGCTAAACGACAACATGAAATTAATGGTCACTTTTACATATATCTGCTCCTGTGTCATCTTTAATGAGAATGGATTTGCTACCATGAAATGGGTTGTGAGCAGGCCAACTTGAAAATGGGGTGAGAAAGTGCCTCTCATTTATTCATCACATTATTTCTCTTAAAACTATGCCAGGTTTGCCAAGCTCAATTCTAATGTAGGTTTCACAGTCACCTGGAAAAGCTTTATTTAAACTCAAAGCTTAAGAGCTTAAAAAGGTCTGTCACTTATTTTTTGAATATTAAAAAAATGATCTAAAATCCCTAAAATTATTTTCATATGCATCGTCTTTTGCCATCTCTCCCTGTAAAAGCTAGGAAAAGTGCTTCATGATTTTCATCTTAAACAAACGTGATCTCAACAAAAGTCATTCAGACTATGTTACTGTCGCTTACATAATTTATGCCTTAAAAAGTACCATCATAATTTCTTCTAGCTAAAGTATACCAACAATACTCCATCAATAAGTGTTTAATAAGTGCAGTTCCTGAAAGAAATTTCATAGAACTCAGCCTAACTAAGCAAGGACAGGTCCTGCCTAAAGACTATGATCTGTGCCTCAGAGTCTCTATGCAGGAGGGTATAAAGGAGCTCCCAGCCATAAACACTTTCCTTTGAAGCCAGAAGACACTGAATCCTGAGCTCTTGGTTATTTCATATCCATTTTAGTAACAATGGTGCCTCCTTACATACAGATGGTAGATTTCTAAACAGCTGAAGGCTCCATCACTGAGCCCAGGAGGTTCTAACACATCATCACCATTGTATTCATCACCACTTAAAGTGACAGCGCTTATGCTAATATGGAGTTTTATTTCTGAGAACATATCCTAGCAGGGTATGATGCTTTCAAACTGTGGTGCTGGAGAAGACTCCTGAGAGTCCTTTGGACAGGAAAGAAGAATCAAATCAGTCACTCTAAAAGGAAATCAACCCTGAAAGTTCCCTGGAAGGACTGAGGCTGAAGCTCCGATACTTTGCCCACCTGATGTGAAGAGCTGACTCATCAGAAAAGACCTCGATGCTGGGAAGGATTGAAGACA
Source organism: Madoqua kirkii (assembly GCA_006408675.1). NCBI lineage: Eukaryota > Metazoa > Chordata > Mammalia > Artiodactyla > Bovidae > Madoqua > Madoqua kirkii. The sequence goes on along the minus strand of SJYC01028411.1, from coordinate 18,562 downwards.
AGAGGAGAAGGGGACAACAGAGGAAGAGATGGTTGGATGGCATCACTGATTCAATGGACATGAGTTTGAGCAAACTCCACGAGATAGTGAAGGATGGGGAAGCCTGGCATGCTCCAATTCATGGGGTCACAAAGAGTTGGACACAACTTAGCGACTACACAACAACATCCTAGGGTGGCAGGAGGGAGGGATAAATTATTGAGGTTTAGGGAAAAGGAACTATTAAAGAAAAAATGCAGTAAATTGGAAACCCAGATAAACCAAGAATAAAGTCAACTGACTGCCCAAATGTCCAAGCACAGTAAATTTAAGTTTGTTGAGAAGGGTAGCAATGTGTGGGAACTACTATTTGAGGATCCAGTAGTTACTGAGGCAGCATGGGGCTAATTTAAGTATCATTTCTGGAACCACTGGCTTTAAAGACTTTTCTTGAGGATTTAATAAGTTAATACATCTAGAGTGTTTTCAAAACTTCTTGGCATACACTCAGTAACTGTTTGCTCATATTATCTATTTTGTTTATTCCTAATTATACTCCTTCATGGTGGGAGGGTCCCCTATTTTGATTGCAGAAACTTACTCAGATTAAAGAAACTTGCCTGTATCTAGAAAAATGGTATGTTGCTGCAGTTAAGTCGCTTCAGTCATGTCCGACTCTGTGAGACCCCATAGATGGCAGCCCATCAGGCTCCCCCATCCCTGGGATTCTCCAGGCAAGAACACTGGAGTGAGTTGCCATTTCCTTCTCCAATGCATGAAAGTGAAAAGTGAAATTGAAGTCACTCTGTTGAGTCCGATTCTTAGCGACCCCATGGACTGCAGCTTACCACAGCTTACCAGGCTCCTCCATCCAGGGGATTTTCCAGGCAAGAGTACTAGAGTGAGTTGCCATTGCCTTCTCTGAGAAAAATGGTATAGATGAACTTATAAGCAAAGCAGAAATAGTCACATATGTAGACAACAAATTTATGGTTAGCAAGGGGGAAGGAGGGTGGAACAAATGGGAAACTGGGATTGACATATATACATATATAACATAGGTTAGTAACGAGAACAGACTATATAGCACAGGGGACTCTATTCAATGCTTTATGGTGATCCAGATAGAAAGGAAATGTAAAAAAGAGTGGATATATGTATATCTATGACTGATTCACTTCACAGTAAAGCAGAAACTAACAACATTGTAAAGCATTGTAAAGCATCCTCCATTTTAAAAAAATACAGAAACTTATCTAAGATTACATATCTAGAAATGAATCCAAAATCGAACATACTCTTTTTCTAATACATCATACAAACATCTGGAATATTTGAAATATAATTTCTACTTTCATCTTATACACTAGATCAATGATTCCCAAGAGGAGTTCCCAGACCAAAAGCATGAGCATCCACTGAGAACTTGTTAAAAATGTCAATTTCCAGACCCCACCCCACATCTGTCATTCAAAACTGACATTACAAGGGCAGCTATAAGCAGTTACTTTCTCTTTCTATGTCAAATAAACCAATCTTAGCAGGAACATTAAATCCTATCCTAAAGGAATTGTGAAACACCAGAACATATGTTTAGTCTTGATCCTGGTGAGTTCTACTCTGGAGATTCTGAACAAAAGACAGCTGACATTCTATATGATAGCAAAATTTCAGCTTTACTTTAGGGCAAAGAATTTGGTCAGTATATAGTTGACCCTTGAACAGCAGTGACATTTTTTTTCCTATAGTAAACACTACAGTGTCTCAAATCCATGGTTAGTTGGAACTGATGATGTGGTATGGTAGATATAGAGGAATCATAAATATAGAGGGCTGACTATAGGCTATTCTCCAGTTTTTGACTGCAAAAGGGCTGGTGCCCCAATGGTCATGTTGTTCAAGAGTTAACCATACTATCAATTGCCTGTGTGACCCTGGGCAACTTCCATAACGAGTCTAGGTCTTGGCTCTCCCATTAGTGGAATGAGAAAACTCTTATATCCTTCACAAGTTTATATTCTACTCTAAGAACTCTATATCTCTATGTTCTTTTATAAATTTGATAAAAAATAAAAATCTGTAAAATAAGGTGACCTGTTGGATTGATTTAAGAATATGAAAATTTTTTAGATTTTTAAACTGGATCAGAGAAAGAAATACTTTAAGGCATTTTAAAATTTCATTATCCCAAGGCTGAAATTAAATCATATAGAGTATAGGGACTTCTCTAGAAATCCAATGGTTGATTCCACTCCTCAGGCTCAATCCCTTGTCAGGGAATTAAGATCCTATATGCCACGTTCAGTTCAGTTCAGTCATGTCCAACTCTGTGACCCCATGAACTGCAACACACCAGGCCTCCCTGTCCAACTCCCAGAGTCCACCCAAATCCATGTCCATTGAGTTAGTGATGCCATCCAACCATCTCATCCTCTGTTGTCCCCTTCTCCTCCTGCCCTCGATCTTCCCCAGCATCAAGGTCTTTTCAAATGAGTCAGTTCTTCGCATCAGGTGGCCAAAGTATTGGAGTTTTAGTTTCAACATCAGGCCTTCCATTGAACCCTCAGGACTGATCTCCTTTAGGATGGACTGGTTGGATCGCTTTGCAGTCCAAGGGACTCTCAAGAGTCTTCCTCAATACCACAGTTCAAAAGCATCAATTCTTCAGTGTTCAGGTTTCTTTATAGCCCAACTCTCACATCCATACATGAGCACTGGAAAAATCATAGCCTTGACCAGACAGACCTTTATTGGCAAAGTAATGTCTCTGCTTTTTAATATGCTGTCTAGGTTGGTCATAACTTTCCTTCCAAGGAGTAAGCATCTTTAATTTCATGTGCCATGAGGCATGTCCAAAAAATAAAATACATATATAGAGAGTATAGAAAAATGTCTATATGATAACAAATTAATACTTTTTCTAAGTTATCTTTTTGGAGAGGCAAAAATAATACCACCAACCCACTCTCATGTTAAGTTTGCTACAGTAAAGAGCTTCATAATATACAAACTATGAACTTGAGTCCATATATTGTAGGATACTCAGATGCAGAATTCATAAGCCTGGGTTCCAAGTTTTCTTTCCAACTAAATATGACTTTATTCTGGGCTCTAAGACTCAATTTCTATATCTATAACATGTCAACAGAGATGAAACTATCTTGTCTTAAGTTTTTCTAAATCTAAAATGTAATCATTATTGCTGTGTCAGACCAGACATGAAGACGCATTGTTATGTGGCACTTGCCAGTGGCAGGTATGGCAAAAACTACTGAATGAGAGAAATGTAAAGCAATTAAAGAGAAGATTCAATAAGTTTTGGTCTGGGGTAGAGGCTGAAGTCACAGTCAAACCAAAATGAAATTATCCTCATAGTGAAGGACATTCTGATATATAAAAGTTAGAAGGAGTTTCTAGAAGAAAAGTCATACTGCTTTTTTAAAAGGAATATTACTTACTTTTCTAATACATATATGTAAGTAACATGTTTAGTTATGTTAGGTGTCTATACAAGTATTATTATTTTAGAGGATAAGGTGGAATAGCAAACCAGACTTGGCCTTACTCCCTAGGAATGGGCATATAGAATAAGGAACCTTTATACTGAACTTCACTGGTGGCTCAGACAGTGAAGCAAGAGACCTGGACTTGATCCCTGGGTTGGAAAGATCCCCCAGGGAAGAGAATGGCAACTCACTCCAGTATTCTTGCCTGAAGAATTCCATGGACAGAGGAGTTTGGCAGGCGATAGCCCATGGGTTCACAAAGAGTTGGACTTGACTGAGTGACTAACACAGTACACAGCACACACCAAAATGTGCAACAGGGCTTTCCACAAGAAAACTGTGGCAGAAGGATTAATTCAGCACTGTAGCTCTATGATTTACCAAAAGTCCACTCTTCTTCTTGACATGAGTTTGGGTAAACTCCAGGAGTTGCCGATGGACAGGGAGGTCCAGCATGCTGCAGTCCATGGAATTGCAGAGTCGGACAGGACTGAGCGACTGGACTGAACTGAATGTGACTAGAGCAAAGAGCCAATGAGAAGAGGAGGATGAAGATGGAGAGTGAGATGAACCTGGAGAGGTGAGCAGTGGCCAAAGGAAATAGGGCTTTGGAGACAATGCCAAAGGACTACTCTGTCTTAAGAGTGAGAAGTAGTCACGGCAAGGTTTTATGCAGAATGATGTACAAGATTACCTGCCTTAACAAAAGATTCCTTAGAGGATCAAGAAAAGTTTTACTTTTTTTTTTTTTTTTTGGGGATCAGCAGGCTTGATTGAGTAATTTAAATTCCAAACAGTCCCTGTTGCATCTCTGATGTGTTAGTGAGGCATTAAGATAAATACGAGGTGCAGCAGCAGCAGCATAGTTTGGAGTGAACAGAAAACCCAGTTCCTACAAGTATATCCCGTTGGTCACACAGCTGCATTCTAACGCTGCTCTGGGTACAGACGTGTCACCAACAGCGGCACAGAGAAAATGCTCAGGAAAAAGCGACACAAGTGGGCTCTGGCAGTTACTTGGCTCACTTTTCAGAATCCATCTGTCAAACTAGTCCATGCTTCAGTAGCCAAGAAGACGGAAAATGCTGGCAACAGACAAACTGCTACCAGACCTAAAGAAACCGTGCCTTGCTTGGTAGCACTGCTCTGTGGAAAAAAAAAGTGTTTTTGGGGGGGTTTTTTTTGCTATGCTTGCATAGGAACATCTGTGTTTTCATCAGGGAATGTGAAATATAAGCACAAAAGAGAAGACTAAACAGCATTAAAGAACCAGAATCAAGTTTGATGTGGCATTTAATAGCAAAAAGAGGCCAAACCACATGATTAGTATCTATAAAATGGGTTAAAACACTGAAATGAAAATAAAAACTGACTGTAAGAAAGAAACCCTTGCATTTTGGTTCTGCATTTCCATGCCTGACGTGTCCCCTTTTCCTAGCCTTCAAATTTACTGCTTGTTTAGAAAAGTAAAGAAAAGAGGTATGCGGAGATGAGCTGTGATAATAGAATCATGCCTCTTTTAGTCTCTATCTACCCTTGAAATCACTTCATTAGGAAGGCATTCCTATGTACAACAGAGACCATCACTGCAAAGAATTCTGATGATTTCTAAAATCATTTCCCAGAGTTTTTCTTTTTTCCTTATAGTGTCTCATTGCTTTAACTGCTTAACAAAATAGTGCATGTGTCTATAGTAGAAAAATTCAGATCAAAGTTATATTTAGCAAGTGTATTGGACAAAAACACTCCTCCACATGCATGACATGCACACACATACACACACACACACCCACAGGCTGCTACAGAGAATTTTAGAGTTAAGTCTATATTTTTATGACACAGTAAGTCTTTCTAAACATGAAATTATAAAGGAAAAAAAATTTGGTTGACTTAACAATGTAAAATGTTAAAGCTTTTACGTAATGTAAAAGAGTGTTAAACAAATTTTTAAAATCTACGATACACAGGGAAATAAGAATAATTCTGAAGTTATGATAGACAAGTTCAATTTTGATCATCTTAGTTTTTGACAAGATCTATCATTTCCTTGGGAAATATATGGCATCTCAATAGCTTTGCCAAATAAATGGCAGAACACATTAACTTTGGAAAATGGAGGAGTGAGTATTATTCACTTTTAATTTCACTAGGATAATAGTGCAAGACTCAAGATTAGACGATCCCTATGCTTTGGAGAAGGCCATGGCACCCCACTCCAGTACTCTTGCCTGGAAAATCCCATGGATGGAGGAGCCTGGAAGGTTGCAGTCCATGGGGTCACTAAGAGTTGGATACAACTGAGCGTCTTCACTTTCATTTTTCACTTTCATGCATTGGAGAAGGAAATGGCAACCCACTCCAGTGTTCTTGCCTGGAGAATCCCAGGGATGGGGGAGCCTGGTGGGCTGCCATCTATGGGGTTGCACAGAGTCGGACACGACTGAAGTGACTTAGCAGCAGCAGCAGCAGCAGCATGCTTTGTTTAATACTCTGCCACCAGTGACTTGAAATGTTTCCCTATTTTTGCAAAAAGAGCCTTGAATTTTATTTTCCAGTGGGCCCTGCAAATTACATACTTGCCCCACACTCACTGTCTTATAAAATGCTTGTCTACAAAATGACAAGCTTTGTGCTAACGAAGGGTATCAAGATGCTTAAGAAATAGCTCTAGTCCTTCAAAGTTTATAGCTTAAAAGTAGAGTTAAGTTTAGTAGTGAGGTTATAATATAGTAGAAAACATGGTAGAAATGAGGCTTCAGAGGAAGGGGAGGTTACTTTTCAGTAGAAACACCAGTATCTATGGAGAGGGAAGCTTCTAGTTAGTTAAGATATAAACAGTGGAGACTGGAACATTGACTGTGGGGGGAAAGGCAACAGAGGCAGGAGGCTGTGTAAAAGCGCAGGGTCTGCTTGCGCACCTGGGAATCATTAGGTTTGCCCCAGGGCAAAAAGAAACCAGGCTGAAAACAGAGGGTGCCGCTTGCTGGGGCAGGACCTTAAATCCAGTTAATGAAGCTATAGCTAATTCAACAGAACTGCCAGCCATTGAAAGGTTATGGAGAGAGCCAGCTGGTCACTGTCATAATTTAGGAAGATTAAAACCAGCCCGAGGCAACAGTGGTCATTGTGTCATCTCTCTGGACTCCCAGCCCAGTACTACGCATGCAAATGATGAGGACTTGATGTTTTACAGAGTGGCCAGATGCAAAGTGACTTCAAAGTCAGTGCCTAGCTCTTTCATATTAAATCAGTTAAACTCCACTTGCTCTAAAATGACCAAGGAATGGTCACAAATCCTGGAGAACCAACTTTTATGGCTTAAGGTTTGAATTGTCAAAATAGATAACAAATTTGAATAGCTCTGAGAATATTACAAAAATAAAAGTTTATTCAGGGTGAATTTCTCACTCACACACACACACAGAGGGATCTCCAATTTCCTGAAACTGTGCCTCTAAAAAGTTTTTGTTGGTGTCATGCAAGACAGCACCGCCACAATTCCATTTTCTTACGAAAATTATGGAAGCTGAAGTCAGCGTGGTGAGTATCCAGTTCCTATGTATGTGAGACAAACAGTGAATTCTGTCCCACAAACAAGCATTTCACTGATTACCAATTGGGATCTTTCTGTTTCAGGGCTATGTCACAAGAAAATCAGTAACTTGCACTTTGATAGAGGCTTACAGTGAATTTTCCCTCTGTCTCCTTCCATCTCTCTCCATTCACATACACACATCTATATATAAATACACATATCCACATGTATCTATATGCATATTAATACAAGTGCTGTATCATTTGGTACTTGAATCATTTCTTTGTGAACTATACTAACATTTAAACAGAAACTCCCATTTCCACTTTTCCTAAGTGTTTCACTAAATCACACTGAGATAAAAAACTGACATCCTACCAACACAACAATTTTTTTTAACACATTATCACTTGAGATATTTGAATTTTAGCAAGAATATAAAGAAAAATATGTGGAAATAAAAAATATATGAACAGTTAATCAGAAACAAACCAAAAGAAATATCCAAGTATACAATCGCATTTAAGAAAATTCAATAAATATCCATTAAAACTTTTGTATTACTGATACAAAGTATGAATTTGATTTTTTTAGTTCAACTTAGGTCATTTGGTGTTTCATTCCAATTCCCATGGTATATTAAGTTATTATGATGATATATAATATAAAGACAAGAAAAGCCTTTGATACTTCAGAACTGCAACATAAAATGAATTTGCTTTTGGAAATTAAACTCAGGATTAAAGGATAATAAGCTGCTTCTTGGAACTTTTTCACCTTAGTCATCTGATCTTTAATATGAAACTTCATATAAGAGATAATTCAGTCTTATACTATGGGTTGCTTGAGAAGAGTTACAATATATTAACTGATAAATAGAGATGACCTCAATATCCTTTTTTGTTCATGCAGATACTCACTTGTTTCTCTCCTCCATAACAGAATATTGAATGAAACTCTGAAGTTCTGACTTAACCACATATCACGAAATTTGGCAGCAGAAATAGAAAGAAGCCAGTTCAAAATTTTGTACTTCCATAAATTAGTAGGCTAATAAGACTGAGATAAAGGTGAGAAGTGTTCCCTGGGCTGCATTCAGGAAAAGGTTGAAAAGACAATAAAACACTCTCAGGAGAAAAGAAAAGCCTCCTACCTTTTTAAAAATTCCATATACTCGGTATGCTTGATAAGTCCTGTCCTCATCATTATCGTCTGAAAACATTGTCGATCAATGGCCCAGAGTTTCACATTTACAAGAGCTGGGGAAAAGAAAAAACAAATAGGGTAAAATTAGAGAACTTCAACAGTGAAGTATACTGTGTACAAGTGATGAGTTATTCACAGGAATGAAAGTGATTAACCTCCATTTAAAGCTAATATCCTAATGCTATTCTATTCAGTTACGAAGACAAGTTCTTACAGAAAAAATGTAGTTCATAATTTAACACTAGTATTACTATGTATAAGGAAGGTTCCTGTTACTCTTAGGTTCTCAAGGGATGATAAGGTCTAAGTACACATTGGAAGTATTTAGTTATATACAAAGAAAATCATGTGAAGAGAGGTTCACAAGAAGTAACACTTGGTAATTAACCAGAATAGTGTTAATGACTCACATGATCATATTTTACTTGTAAAAAATGCAGGTGTAAAATCAGGTTTAGGAGTTAATAAAATAATAATTACAATTAAATTGTAACCTGTACCCACAGTTACCATAAAAAACTATATTAGATATGTTTGTTGAATTTTAATTTCTGTTCTCCCATACCACTGGCTTTGACAATGATTAAGTACAGAAACTCAATACCACAGGACAGATCACCATTTGATCTAATAAGCACATGACTAAGAGACAAATTTTAGAAAAAGACAGATGTTACAGTGTAAGAAAACAAAAATATTAAGATAAAACTTTCTCTTAAAAGAACAGTATGCTAAAAATGTTGATAATTAAATTTGTGTGATGAATATTTAACAGGCATATTTTACTATGCTCTCTATTTTTATGTATGTCTGCAAATTTTCATAATGGACTTCCCAGATAGCACTAATGGTGAAGAATCTGCCTGCCAATGCAGGAGATGCAAGAGATGTGGTTTGATCCCTGGGTCAGAGTTCCGCCCCGGTAGGAAATGTTAACTTACTCCAGTATTCTTGCCTGGAGAATCCCAAGGACAGAGGAGCCTAGTGGGCTATAGTTCATAGAGTCTCAAAGAGTCAGACACCACTAAAGCTACTTAGCATGCATGCATACATCGTACCCACGAGTATAGGGTAGAGAAGGGCTGTGTACAGGTTTGAGCAAGACCAGTGAATGGGGCCACGTTATAGTTCAATGAGGGAAATCCAGGTGGTGCAGTGGTAAAGAATCCATCTGCAATAAAGAAGATTTGAGTTTGATCCCTGGGTCGGGAAGATATCCAGGAGAAAGGAATGGCTACCCACTCCAGTATTCTTGCCTGGAGAAAGTTATGGACAGAGGAGTCTGGCAGACTACAATCCATGGGATCACAAACAGTCAAACATAACTGAGCAACTGAGCACTCATGATGTAATTAATCAGACATAGAAATATGGATGAATGCAGTTCTCTTTACTTCACAGTTCTCAGACCAAGCCCAGTGAATGCAAGAGATCAAGATTTGGGGTAAGGAAGTGGAGAAAATGTTGGAACAAGTAGGCCACATGTGTGCCCTCAGGGAAGATGCTAGAAGTAACACACAGAGGGAAAAGATGATAAAAGGATTATTAAGTAAATAGAGTAAACCTTAATTTTTTTGAATTTTACCTAATTTTTCCTTGAACAATTTTTTGAAGCTTAGAAAGAAAACATGACTTCTCCCTTAGCCAGCTCTTTATTGAAGAAAACAGATGTCAGTTAAGTAGGAAAAGAACAAGGCAGCAGCAAGGACAGGTGTGTACAAGGCTCCATTCCAAATAGCCTTCAAAAATGAACCTTCATCAGAAAACAAAGCTCATCTCACAGGTATTCTCTAGTTACATTCTAGTTCCCTTCGGTTGAGTCCAGGCTCTTTTCCAGAACACCTGTTTACTTGAGATGAACCGCAGAACTGGATGATACCACCACAAGGGACCGAGAAAATCTTGACAAGATTCATAAGACGCAGAACTTTGAAAACAACAGAAGTTGAACTAGGACAGAGACAGACAAAGGGCAGTCAAGCGGGGAAAGCACATAAACAAGGACACCACTGGGAGTGAGTCTGGGCTCTGGGAGTCCAGTCAGAGAGAAGACAGAGTGAAGTGGCTGAGACTGCACCAGGGCTGCTGCCCAGTTTGAGAGCAGGCTGATGCGGGGTCCTAGAAGCCAGGCAGAGAAGCAAGGATTAATTTGACGAACAACAGGAAGCTAGCAGAGATCTTAAAAAGACAGAACAAAAGAACCACAATTTTAAAGGACACATCATGGGGAAATTTTAAAAAGTGAAATACTTACTGGAAAAAAAATAGTATTTTCTATATTCACCATCATTTTTAATGTTTCCCAGGTATTGTGAGTATAAATACTCCTCCCTCCAAAGGACCAATTAGGACAACCAACAAATTGTGTTATTTTAAAAAACAGCAGCAATAAAAGTAGTTTTCCTATGATATGGGTTTTTTAAACACATCTCAAAGGCATGATCAGAAACATAATGTTAGAATGAAATAAAGCATACATGCATTTTAAGGCTTTGCCCTACAGAAAGACTTCACAATGCACACCCCTGGTAACAGTATATAAAGGCTTCTATTATAATTTCTGAAACCCAAAGATAAGATCATGGTGATAGCTGAGAAAGACTAATCTAGAAGGGACACACTGGATTCAGAAACACCTTAGTCAAGCAGATTACAGACCATCACTAGTGTCATCAAATACGCACTTTATGTACAAACCGTGGGACAGAGCGGTAATACGATGAAAGCTCAGCGTGAGGAAAACTGTTCTGATCATACATTGTGTGCCCAGATTCAGACAAGGAGTAAGAGCATGAGACAGAGGCCGCAGTAACTCAGGAATGAAGTGAGGAGGGTCTAAGTGAGTAAGACAACAATGGGAGGAACAGCAAAAGCTTGGGTTGACGCGGGAGTGGGAGGCAAGTAGAGGGGTGTGTGTGTGTGTGTGTGTGTGTGTGTGTGTGTGTGTGTGTGTGTACTAAGTTACCTGCAGCATTATTAGTGTTAGTTCACACTTCCATTTCCATCTGTGGTCTCTCCTGACCAGCAACGTTTGTCCTATGAATTGCTATAGCTGTATCGATCTGTGTCACTCATCGGCACTTTACACATGTTGCTAATATTGTCCGTTATCTCTATGTCTATGTTATGTTACCTCAAATAAGAATGTACCATATTCCCTCATAGAAAAGTCCCTGTCTCGTTTCTTATAATCTCCCCCAACTCAAGAAACTTGCTTTTTATTTGCTAACCACTGGGTATAATTGTTAATTAATATATTTACATGAAATTCACCTGCCATACATACATACATACATACATACATATATATATACACACACACACACACGTCTAGTCAGACTCTAAGATTACATTTAAATATCTAAACTGAATTTATTAGATATCATGATTCATGTGTTGAAAAATGATCTCTAAAAATAAGTTCACAGAATTCAGTATTTTTATCTTCTGCTTCCATTTACATGGGCTGTTGAACTGTCTAAAACCACGTTTCAGATATTTTGTATGATAATGAATATGGCTTGAGGAAATTGCACATTTTTCCATGACCTTGGGTCCGATGCCAACATCTTTTTTATATGCAGCTGATATACACATTAGTGAGGTCAGCATTTTATACAGGTGGGCAAGCATGACTAGCAATCACCTTGCTGTGTTGTCAGAAGCATGGTTATATTGCAGCTGTGGTTAGTACCTTGCTTCTTAAACAGCCTGTTGGAGTATAAGTCTGTTGCTTCCATAACTTGAAGAGAACGCTTTTTAAAAAACCCATTTACTTTGATCTTAAGTGGTATATTAATCTCTGTAGGGGATACGCACTTTAGGAACAAAATTCCTGCTATTTTCACAATGACTGCTGTTGGTGAACAAAGAAGTCAGAAAAGCATAAAGCAGAAAAAAGGTCTGGCTGAAGGCATTTTCTTTTCGTTCAGTTATGCATCTAGAATGCTTTACTGAAACATTTGTCATTTTTTTCTCCAGGTTGAGGCCAGATTGAACTAAAAGATATAAGTTACGTTTACCCTGGGATCTCTTAAGTGCATGAGTATTCCAAGAATACCTTCAACACAGGTAAAACTGGCCTTTGTTTAGGAGGCACCAAAATTATAGAAGAATGAGACATAAAACTGTGCTGGACTATGAAACCACAAATCTGGTTTGGCTGAAATTCTTCCATCAAGGAATGTATCTGTTGCCAAATTCAAATTTTGGAAGAATTCTCAGAAAGCATGTGTGGGTACAGAACACACGACTCAAAGGTTTCTTCTGCCCATGTTTATTTCACACCAATCTAGTTGACACTATTGCTGTATATGAGGGACAGAAAACAGGCTGACAGTTCCTGCCCTCAAGAAACTCGTGGTCTGGCTCAGAGGCCAACAAACTATTGTTCCGGCCAAATCTGGTCGATGATTAGTTGCTTTCCTCACTTAGGAAATTCCAAGAATGAAATTCCAAGGATTTTAGGAGCTCAATGCCAGAAAAGAGATGAAGACCAAATATATAATTTTTATTACAAATCACAGTAGTACAGAAAGTTATCAGGTCTAGACGAGGCACTGAGGATGAAGTCCTCGCGATGTGTTTAGTGCCCTTATAGAAAAAGAGTCTCTCTCCCTCCCCCAGTGCACACGTCAGGATAACGCCACTTGAGGATGTAACTGGGAAGAGAGCTCACACCAAGAACTCCACTGTATTAGCTCCCTGATCTTGAACTCCACACCTCCTGTGAGTTCTGTGAGATAAACTGTGAGCAAATTCCTTGTTTAAGGCAACCAGTCTGTGGTGATTGTTACAAAGTTTGAATGGAGACACCCCGGGTCCATGGAGCCCGAAGGAGTCTGTGGAAGGAATGCAAGGCATTTGTGAATGTGAGGTGAGAAAACTACATCTTTATTTTTATTGCTCTGTTACTGAAATTTAGCATATCTTTCCTAAGTGTAGGTGATATGACTTCCCTGGTGGTACAGTGGATAGGAATCCGCCTGCCAATGCAGGAGACACGGGTTTGATCCCTGATTTGAAAAGATTCCATGTGCAATGGGTACCTAAGCTCACACACTGCAACTACTGAGCCCGCCCACTGCACTGACTGAAGCCAAGCTGCCTAGAGCCTGTGCTCTGCAGCAACAGAGGCCACCAAAATGAGAAGTCTGCACGGCAACGAAGAGGAGGCCTTGCTCACTGCAACTTGAGAAAGCCTACATGCAGCAAGGAAGACCCAGCACAACTAAAAATAAAATCTCGTTTGAGAAAGTGAAAGTGTTAGTTTCTTAGTCCTGTCTGACTCTTTGTGACTCCATTGACTACAGCCCGCCAGGTTCCTCTCTTCATGGAATTCTCCGGGCCAGAATACTGGAGTTGTTAGCCATTCCCTTCTCTAGGGGATCTTTCCAACCCAGGGATCAAACTTGGGTCTCCAGTATTACAGGCAGATTCCTCACCATCTGTACCAATTTGTATGTCCCTGTGGATGTAGACCTGGGTTTCCCAGGTGGTATTAGTGGTAAAAAACCTGCCTGCCAATGCAGGAAATGTAAGAGACAGGGGTTCGATCCCTGGGTCAGGAGGATTCCCCTGGAGGAGGGCGTAGCAATGTGCTCCAGAATTCTTGCCTGGAGAATCAGAGCCTATAGAGTCATACAGAGTTGGACACGACTGAAGTGACTTAGCACGCATGCACACATGGATGCAGACCAGCTAAGTATTACCTCTTCCCTCACCATGCTTCCTGTCTGCTTTTCTGGGGTAATCCTTTGTCTAGACAGACCTTAGTCAGCAAAGTAATGTCTCTGCTTTTGAATATACTATCTAGGTTGGTCATAACTTTTCTTCCAAGGAGTAAGCGTCTTTTAATTTCATGGCTGCAATCACCATCTGCAGTGATTTTGGAGCCCCCCAAAATAAAGTCTGACACTGTTTCCACTGTTTCCCCATCTATTTGAAGTGATTGGATTGGATGCCATGATCTTCATTTTCTGAATGTTGACCTTTAAGCCAACTTTTTTACTTTCCTCTTTCACCTTCATCAAGAGGCCCTTTAGCTCCTCTTCACTTTCTGCCATAAGGGTGGTGTCATCTGCATATCTGAGATTATTGATATTTCTCCCGGCAATCTTGATTCCAGCTTGTGTTTCTTCCAGCCCAGCATTTCTCATGATGTACTCTGCATAGAAGTTAAATAAGCAGGGTGATAATATACAGCCTTAACATACTCCTTTTCCTATTTGGAACCAGTCTGTTGTTCCACGTCCATTTCTAACTGTTGCTTCATGACCTGCATACAGATTTCTCAAGAAGCAAGTCAGTGTGGTCTGGTATTCCCATCTCTTTCAGAATTTTCCACAGTTTATTGTGATCCACACAGTCAAAGCCTTTGGCATAGTCAATAAAGCAGAAATAGATGTTTTCCTTGAACTCTCTTGCTTTTTCCATGATCCAGCAGATGTTGGCAATTTGATCTCTGGTTCCTCTGCCTTTTCTAAAAACAGCTTGAACATCAGGAAGTTCACGGTTCACGTATTGCTGAAGCGTGGCTTGGAGAATTTTCAGCATTACTTTCCTAGCATGTGAGATGAGTGCAATTGTGTGGTAATTTGAGCATTCTTTGGCATTGCCTTTCTTTGGAATTGGAATGAAAGCTGACCATTTCCAGTTCTGTGGCCACTGCTGAGTTTTCCAAATTTGCTGGCATATTGAGTGCAGCACTTTCACAGCATCACCTTTCAGGATTTGAAATAGCTCCACTGGAATTCCATCACTTCCACTAGCTAGCTTTGTTCGTAGTGATGCTTTCTAAGGCCCACTTGACTTCACATTCCTGGATGTCTGGCTCTAGATGAGTGCTCACACCATCGTGATTATCTGGGTCGTGAAGATCTTTTTTGTATAGTTCTTCTGTGTATTCTTGCCACCTCTTCTTAATATCTTCTGCTTCTGTTAGGTACATACCATTTCTGTCCTTTATCGATCCCATCTTTGCATGAAATGTTCTAATTTTCTTGAAGAGATCTCTAGTCTTTTCTATTCTGTTCTTTTCCTCTATTTCTTTGCATTGATCACTGAAGAAGTAGCACAAAGTAGTGCTCATCAAGTATTTTCTAAATTGAATTTTGTGTGTATGTCAAACATTTTGTCCAAATAAAATCTATTTCTGTACTTCACTGGAAAAATTATCATAGACCATGATAATCTCCATCAGAAAAGAACCAGTTTTCAACTTGAGCTTTTCAAAGTGACATTTCTTGGCAGCAAAACACAAGTTGAGTTTTCTGACAAGGGTTTCAGAGTAATCTGTTCTTCCCCAAGTCTTACTGTTCTCCAGAGAACATTCTCAGATAATAGGTGGGTCTCATCTATGTTTCTGCTGATCTAAACTTTGAATGAGCTAGAATCTTTGGAGGGTTTAATGTGGGTGGAAGAACAAAAAAGATGTCCTTCAGTTCCGTTCAGTTCAGTCCCTCAGTAGTGTCCGACTCTTTGCGACCCCATGAATCGCAGCACACCAGGCCTCCCTGTCCATCACCAACTCCCGGAGTTCTATTTCACCTTCAACATTAAAAAAGCACCAGCTCATACCATAAGATACTTTACTGTATGCTCCAGAAATCCCAGAAACTTTATTTTTACACCCTACCCTACTCCCATTTTCTTGAAGCTTGCATCACTCAGATACTTAGTGCTATGGAATCAGCTTAGAAGAGACCTTGAGGAGGTCCACGAAGCCCACAACTGTTTCCCAACATTATTAAGGCATACGTTTGCCTAAAGCCAATTCCAACTGCTGGAATGTTCTAAGACAAATGCTTCGTAATTAGAACAGGCCATTTGCTGTTTACAATGCATCTGGAAAGTGCTGATACCTCTACTGTGCAGACTGCCTCACTGTTAGTATGGGAGTTATATCCTAAACATTCTTGCCTTGAAAAGTTATCTCTTTAATGATACATATTCTATAAAGATAGTTGGTTATAAAATTGGACACTGAAGATAAGGATAATGATTACTATAAACTTAATAACAGAAAAATCACTTATCAGTGTTGTCATGATTTTCATATATTTGAAAGGATGTGGTACAGTGAGCTGTCCTTTAATGAAAGCAAAAGAAATGAAATAGATTTGTGTTTTTTTCCCCTCTAAATTCTGCTCAGCATTGCTTCCCTGGCAGCTCAGAGGTTAAATCATCCGCCTGCAGTGCAGAAGACCCGGGTTTGATCCCTGGGTCAGGAAGATCCCCTGGAGAAGGAAATGGCAACCCACTCCAGTATTCTTGCCTGGAGAATCCCATGGACAGAGGAGCCTGGTATGCTACAAGCCACAGGGTCTCAAAGAGTCGGACACAACTGAGCGACTTCACTTTCACTTTCTTCCATACCTTGAACAATGCAACTGGTAAGGCCAAATGATAAACTTTTTGAAAATACTATAACATTAACTAACATAATGATTTTAAAAACTATATTCACTTTCAAATGCTAAGGCTAAAAAATAAAGAAAAAAATAAAAACAAACAAAAAAACCCACAAAAGTTAAGGCTATTTAAATGACCAAATGGATGATGATTTATTTTAGAACAGATATAAAAATATTAAGGAGCACTATTTTGGTAACATAATTCAGCATTTATTACATGATATTAGAACCTCATGTCTTATATTTATCCTATATTAATCCTATGAAGTATTCTTGTCCCTTTTCTATCAATATGGAAACTGCATCTCAGAGAAGCTAAGTTATTGCCCAGGTCACACATATAATAAGTCGGTTTCTTTCTGACTCCAAAGCCTGCTTTCTTTTCACTATCACACATTTCTGAAACTGGACTAAGAATACCTGCTTTCCTCATCCGATTCTTCTGACCCACTTTATCCCCCTGTGTATGTGCGTTAGTTGCTCAGTCCTCACCGCTAAATATCATAGGAGCAAAATGAAACATAAATTTGACTTCAGTAATGGAGGTGGGGAAGATTTCTTGAAATTAAAACTGAAATGGGCTGCATATTTTGCCCAAGGTTTTAATATAAGGGAGCCTTCCTCAAAAGTATTTTGCATCGAGGCAGGCTCCTTGCGACTGAATTCTACTGTACATCCCCTGGCTCTCAACATCATGTCACGCCTAGCACAACCCTTCCCTCACCTCCAGAATTACTAGAACTACCTTCTGTCTTTAGGTGGACTTCTGTGAAAAAGCTCAAGAAGTACTGTGCCTCATTCTACAAGCTCCAATTTTTTATGCACAGTGAGTCCCAGTGGTATCAAAAAGTCATCTTTGAAATTAAAACCGTGTGAACCGTCCTGAGTCCAGCTGACAGCAGCCATCGAGGGCAGCAGAGACAAATATACGTGAGGCCAAGTGTGCCAGAGCAAATTCAATTAATGCAGAACACTAAGCGCATCCTCCTTCTTGTTGGCCAAAGCCCACAAGCACTAAAAACTAAGTGCTAATTAGTAACAGGGTCTGAGGATACAAAACCTGGCTGTGGAAGCAGGTGATTCCCTAGGTGTTCCCATCTTTCTCCTGGAAGTTCTTGTTTAGAAAACCCGGTGTACTGTTGTAAACGTGTATGAAACCAAAGTGCAATCATTTAGAAACCTGCAGACACTTAGTTCTGTATAAAGCTTATAGTTGCAGCAGGGGCTGGTGGGTGGAGGGAGGGGTATAAAAATGAATAAACAAGCAAACCAATCAACCTCAGGTCATCTGAAAAAATCCTAATATGAAACACAGTGTAAAGCATATTAAGGCAAAGAGAAAGAAGAAAGGGGTAATGAGCTTCTAGGAAATAAGAGGCTTTCTCTGTAACTCAGATACAAATTAGGGAACAAGAGAGAAAGGAGGAGTCAAAAGACCTCCAGAGAATAATAGTGATGAAGACTAAAGTAATGAGTTCTGTCTAATGAAGAACAATAAAAATCACATTATCACTTTGTGAACTACTGACAAAGAAGTACTGTTAAAGCAATAAGCTACTCCAAGACAGTCTTGCAAGACTGATCTTCATAAAATACTATTCTAATCCTGTTATTCTGCTCACAACATTGTCAAAGGCCAATAAATAAACCAAAACCTATTCATTTTTGCATTTAATCCACAAAGTACCATTCAAGCTTCATCACTCACAATTCTTGATACAGACCTTTTATTTTGCCCAATAATTCTGTCAAGTTTCCAAATCTACCCTTCCATTCTCTGCCTTCTAGTCTTTGCTCTAATTATTTTTCTCTAATCATGACAATTCTGGTAGTCTTTCTAGAGTCAGTTTAATGACCACTTTCTCCATGAAGACTTTCCACTTCACCCCAGCTAGAATTTCTCTATTTTTCTACAAACTTCT